>JAZDVW010002554.1:0-157936 GCA_037367395.1 Lithobates pipiens
AAATAATAACATTCTACTCTCATAGTACATATACAGTGTAGCACTATTTACAGCACATGATAAATAATCCCGAACCTCACAACAGGGCGGAGCCGATCCGTGAGACGGAGCAGCAATTGCCACCAGTAATGTGGTGATGGGTTTATTCCCGCCCGACGCATTTCATCACTACACTTAATCAGGGTCTCTGACATCACGATGACTTGTTTTTGATGAAATGTAACTTGGATGTTTCTGTTGATATTTTGTCTCTGTACTTAGCAGGACAGTGTACCAGCCAGGCACCTAGCATTTTCATAAGTAAGTTGGCAATATCCTCCTGTTTATTCTCTTATGACAGACGTCCAGTGACAGTGCACATTTCTCTTCCAGCCTCCTTATCTGCCCCCCCCCCCATTATCTCCCGACAGCCCCAGACTAATTTCTGTGCCTCCCTGACACATCAGAAGATACAATCGTGGTTAATCATTTCCTTACAAGTGTAAGCTCCTCTGTACAGAGACTGATGTGACTGTGGGGGGAGGGGACATTAGAGTGTAAGCTCCTCTGTACAGAGACTGATGTGACTGTGGGGGAGGGGACATTAGAGTGTAAGCTCCTCTGTACAGAGACTGATGTGACTGTGGGGGAGGGGACATTAGAGTGTAAGCTCCTCTGCACAGAGACTGATGTGACTGTGGGGGGGAGGAGACATTAGAGTGTAAGCTTCTCTGTACAGAGACTGATGTGACTGTGGGGGGAGGGGACATTAGAGTGTAAGCTCCTCTGTACAGAGACTGATGTGACTGGGGGGGGAGGGGACATTAGAGTGTAAGCTCCTCTGTACAGAGACTGATGTGACTGTGGGGGGGAGGGGACATTAGAGTGTAAGCTCCTCTGTACAGAGACTGATGTGACTGTGGGGGGGGGGGGACATTAGAGTGTAAGCTCCTCTGTACAGAGACTGATGTGTCTGTGGGGGGAGGGGACATTAGAGTGTAAGCTCCTCTGTACAGAGACTGATGTGACTGTGGGGGGAGGGGACATTAGAGTGTAAGCTCCTCTGTACAGAGACTGATGTGACTGTGGGGGGAGGGGACATTAGAGTGTAAGCTCCTCTGTACAGAGACTGATGTGACTGTGGGGGGGAGGGGACACTAGAGTGTAAGCTTCTCTGCACAGAGACTGATGTGACTGTGGGGGAGGGGACATTAGAGTGTAAGCTCCTCTGCACAGAGACTGATGTGGCTGTGGGGGAGGGGGACATTAGAGTGTAAGCTCCTCTGTACAGAGACTGATGTGACTGTGGGGGGAGGGGACATTAGAGTGTAAGCTCCTCTGTACAGAGACTGATGTGACTGTGGGGGGGAGAGGACATTAGAGTGTAAGCTCCTCTGTACAGAGACTGATGTGACTGTGGGGGGGAGGGGACATTAGAGTGTAAGCTCCTCTGTACAGAGACTGATGTGACTGTGGGGGGAGGGGACATTAGAGTGTAAGCTCCTCTGTACAGAGACTGATGTGACTGTGGGGGGAGGGGACATTAGAGTGTAAGCTCCTCTGTACAGAGACTGATGTGGCTGTGGGGGAGGGGACATTAGAGTGTAAGCTCCTCTGTACAGAGACTGATGTGACTGTGGGGGGAGGGGACATTAGAGTGTAAGCTCCTCTGTACAGAGACTGATGTGACTGTGGGGGGGAGGGGACATTAGAGTGTAAGCTCCTCTGTACAGACACTGATGTGACTTTGGGGGAGGGGACATTAGAGTGTAAGCTCCTCTGTACAGAGACTGATGTGACTGTGGGGGGAGGGGACATTAGAGTGTAAGCTCCTCTGTACAGAGACTGATGTGACTGTGGGGGAGGGGACATTAGAGTGTAAGCTCCTCTGTACAGAGACTGATGTGACTGTGGGGGAGGGGACATTAGAGTGTAAGCTCCTCTGTACAGAGACTGATGTGACTGTGGGGGAGGGGACATTAGAGTGTAAGCTCCTCTGCACAGCGACTGATGTGACTGTGGGGGAGGGGACATTAGAGTGTAAGCTCCTCTGTACAGAGACTGATGTGACTGTGGGGGAGGGGACATTAGAGTGTAAGCTCCTCTGTACAGAGACTGATGTGACTGTGGGGGGGGGGACATTAGTGTGTAAGCTCCTCTGTACAGAGACTGATGTGACTGTGGGGGGAGGGGAGATTAGAGTGTAAGCTCCTCTGGTGCAGAGACTGATGTGACTGTGGGGGAGGGGACATTAGAGTGTAAGCTCCTCTGTACAGAGACTGATGTGACTGTGGGGGGAGGGGATATTAGAGTGTAAGCTACTCTGTACAGAGACTGATGTGACTGTGGGGGAGGAGACATTAGAGTGTAAGCTCCTCTGTACAGAGACTGATGTGACTGTGGGGGAGGGGACATTAGAGTGTAAGCTCCTCTGTACAGACACTGATGTGACTGTGGGGGGAGGGGACATTAGAGTGTAAGCTCCTCTGTACAGAGACTGATGTGACTGTGCGGGGGGGGACATTAGAGTGTAAGCTCCTCTGTACAGAGACTGATGTGACTGTGGGGGGGAGGGGACATTAGAGTGTAAGCTCCTCTGTACAGAGACTGATGTGACTGTGCGGGGGAGGGGACATTAGAGTGTAAGCTCCTCTGTACAGAGACTGATGTGACTGTGGGGGGGAGGGGACATTAGAGTGTAAGCTCCTCTGTACAGAGACTGATGTGACTGTGGGGGGAGGGGACATTAGAGTGTAAGCTCCTCTGTACAGAGACTGATGTGACTGTGGGGGGAGGGGACATTAGAGTGTAAGCTCCTCTGTACAGAGACTGATGTGACTGTGGGGGGGAGGGGACATTAGAGTGTAAGCTCCTCTGTACAGAGACTGATATGACTGTGGGGGGGAGGGGACATTAGAGTGTAAGCTCCTCTGTACAGAGACTGATGTGACTGTGGGGGGAGGGGAGATTAGAGTGTAAGCTCCTCTGTACAGCGCTGTGGTATATGTCAGAGCTCTATAAATGTAGAATTTGGTGCGGTTTGCGCCCTTGGATAGGATCCCTCTGGCGGGGGAAGGGTGTGGACGGCGTTCGGAGGAAGCAGATGTATGGCACCGTCTCGGCGCTCTCCTCGTGTCATTCAATCACACTCGCAGATACAGAGAATTAATAAGGGGATAGAATATGGTGTGTGAGACGGAGGAGGGGAGCCTCTTTTGTGGCGCGGTGGGGAGAGGTTGCTGGGATATTGGTTTGCAGCTCACGTGGGAGACGACACAGAAGCACACAGACCCTCTCACCCCGGGGTCAGGGGATCGGCTCGGCCACAATTAAGCGGAATTGAAAGGTTCTGTCATCTTCTAAATTCAATTCACAGAACCGCCAGCGACCGCTTCCCAGACGCTACCCGCAAATCGCACGTTTGTCAGGATAACGGATATTGAATTTCATTATTGAGCTAGAAAATCAATTCCGGGGGGGGTGGGGGGGGGGCGTCCGGCTGTCACAAGTCACCCCGATATACAGGGGGGTCAAAAATGCTTATTGAGCGTAAATAGAAGACATTTCTCGTCTTCCCCAACCAGATTCAGCCCAATAGATGGGCAGATACTCCAATATACACAACGTATCATTATTATTATTATACAGGATTTATGTAGCGCCGACAGTTTACAACATTGGGGTAGACATTACAATACAATTCAAGACAGGGGGAATCAGATGACCCTGCTTGTTAGAGCTTACAATCTATTTCTGTATGGCTCTGGGGGGGCCAAAATGCAGCCCGGGGGCCACATTGAGGCTTTTTGGCCATTGTAATGCAGCCCTCAGGATCATTGCAGAAAATGTATTGGTGCCGTGGCGGCTGGAGCTCAATTATTTGGGGGGGTGGCAAACAAGTCTGGCCCCCCCCCCGTCACTCGATCGACTGATCACCCGCTCGATCGCCCGCTTGTTGATCTGCCCGCCAGCCTCGCACTAACCCCACCAAGGTCGTGGCCAGGGGCGGACTGACAACTCATGGGGCCCCCGGGCAATAGCAGATTATGGGGCCCCCAGGCAATCAGAGATTATGGGGCCACACAGTAGACACAAACACACACACACAGTATACAATTACACAGTATACACAGACATGTTTCTATTGGCTGAGAAGGTACTGGAGAGGCGGGGCAGCTATAATCTCTGGATTTTTAGACCAAAAGGATGTCGGTAAGGGACATTCCAGAGACAGATGTAAAAAAAAACACACATTTTTACATACTGTCCATGGTTTTACTGAGGCTGGCAACCCTGATGGGGCCCCCTAGTGGCATGGGGCCCTCGGGCAGTGCCCGAGTTACCCAATGGTCAGTCCGCACCTGGTCGTGGCTTCGCCGGCTCCCTCCCCCCCCCCCCGCCTCTCCTTCTGAGTCTCTTCTCATCCCAGCCAATCAGGTCTTAGGACTTCTCGGCCAATCGGGTCTTAGGATTCCCGGCCAGTCGGGTCTTAGGACTTCCCGGCCAATCGGATCTTAGGATTCCCGGCCAGTCGGGTCTTAGGACTCCCAGCCAATCGGGTCTTAGGACTTCCCAGCCAATCGGGTCTTAGGATTCCCGGTCAATCAGGTCTTAGGACTTCCGGCCAATCGGGTCTTAGGATTCCCAGGCCAATCGGTCTTAGAATTCCCGGCCAATCGGGTCTTAGGACTTCCGGCCAATCGGGTCTTAGGATACCCGGCCAATCGGGTCTTAGGACTTCCGGCCAATCGGGTCTTAGGATACACGGCCAATCGGGTCTTAGGACTTCTGGCCAATCGGGTCTTAGGACTTCCGGCCAATCGGGTCTTAGGATACCCGACCAATCGGGTCTTAGGACTTCCGGCCAATCGGGTCTTAGGATACCCGGCCAATCGGGTCTTAGGACTTCTGGCCAATCGGGTCTTAGGATTCCCGGCCAGTCGGGTCTTAGGATTCCCGGCCAATCGGGTCTTAGGACTCCCAGCCAATCGGGTCTTAGGACTTCCCGGCCAATCGGGTCTTAGGATTCCCGGCTAATCGGGTCTTAGGACTTCCCGGACAATCAGGTCTTAGGACTCCCAGCCAATTGGGTCTTAGGACTTCCCGGCCAATCGGGTCTTAGGATTCCCGGCTAATCGGGTCTTAGGACTTCCCGGACAATCGGGTCTTAGGACTCCCAGCCAATCGGGTCTTAGGAATTCCAGGCCAATCGGGTCTTAGGATTCCCGGGCCAATCAGGTTTTAGGATTCCCGACCAATCGGGTCTTAGGACTTCCCGGCCAGTTCGGTTTTAGGACTCCCCGGTCAATCGGGTCTTAGGATTCCTGGGCTAATCGGGTCTTAGGACTTCCCGGCCAATCGGGTCTTAGGACTCCCGGCCAATTGGGTCTTAGGATTCCCGGGCCAATCAGGTCTCTGGACCCGCTTCCCAATTTGCCAGGAGGAGAAGCAGAAAGACATCAGCAAATATTCATTCGCAGACGTCACAGGAGTGGGTGGGCGCCGTGCCCCGAGCCCACCCCTTTTTGAAGCCAATTAGAGCCTCGGGCAAAACAACCCATTGGAATCCATCATGCGTCCGGCGCCCCGCGCAGAGATTAGGAGGCGGGCGCATGGATTGGGGGGCGGGGGTGCACCTTATGAGTGCCCCTTGTTGGTTCCTGGAACCAATAAGGGTGCCAGTCACACTATAACGCATATAAGGGTGGAATCACCAAAGACAAATAGACTGGGCGCTCTGCCAGGGGAATTTGCTCCTGAGATTAGTAAATGAGACGCTTTACTTTGCGAAGATCAGCCAATCACATGCGAAAAACAGCGTCTTCGCCTGCACATGATTGGATAATAGAAGTCAGCAGCGGGGCCGGGACAAGGGGTGGGGGCAAGAGGGGCGGCTGCCCTGGACACTGTGGTGCTATGTGAGTTGGGGGAGGGGGCACCTCAAGGAGATTGGGGGGGATTGTGTAGAGAGGGGGAATTGGGGGGGAGGCTGGAGGGCAAATTTGGTGGTGATTTGGGAGGATTCGTTTTGAGAGGGGGGGGTGGGGAAGAGGATGTACGCTAGGAGGGGGGGAAGAGGGGCAGCTGCCCTGGGCACTGTGGTACCATGTGAGGTGAGGGGGGCACCACAGGGAGAATGGAGAGGATTTGTGTAGAGAAGGGTAATTTGGGGAGCGGCTGGGGGTAAAAATCCCTCTAGGAGGGTAACGTTAGTGGTAATTTGGGGGGATTTGTGTTGAGAGGGGGGATGGGGAAGGGGATGTATGCTTTGAGGGGTTTCTGAACAAGGGGTTGGCATGTGAGGTGGGGGGGGCACCACGGGGAGATTGGAGGGGGGATTTGTGTGGAGAAGGGGAATTTGGGGAGAGGTTGGAGGTAAGAATCCTTCTAGGAGTGCAAATTTGATGGTGATTTGGGGGCATTTGTGCTGAGAGGGGGGATGGGAGAAGAGGGTGTATGCTAGGAGGGGGGATTTGAGCAGTTTTTGGACAAGGAGTGGGGGGCAAGAGGGGTGGCTGCCCTGGACACTGTGCTGCCATGTGAGTTGGGGGGGGGGGCACCACAAGGAGATTGGGGGGGGGGAATTGTGTAGAGAAGGGGACTTTTGGGAGGGGCTGGAGGGCAAATGTGATGGTGATTTGGGGAGATTTGTGTGGGGGGGGATTTGTGCTAGGAGGGGGGATTTGAAGGGTTTGTGCCATAAAGGTAATATGGTACAGGGAAACTATATATATATATTTTTGGTGGGGATTTGTAATATTAGGGATGATTGGGGGTATTTGTGGGACATTTGTGGGGGGGGGATATGTGTTAGAAAGGGGGGGGGGGATTTGGAGTGGGAGAGGGGACTTGTGGTTGGAGGGGAAGTTTTTCTTTTTTGGGGGGGAGGGTGCTGGGGGCATACACAGAGAGAGGTGGCGGGGAGTCAAAGATCTGTGCTGGGAGGGGGGATTTCAGCAGGGGGTAGATTTGTAACGGAAGGGGAGGGTTGCAATATTAGGGATGATTGGGGGGTATTTGTGGGGGGGATATGTGCTAGGATGGAGGTTTGTGGGAGGGGAATTTGTGTTAGAAGGGGGGGGGATTTGGAGTGGGGGAGGAGACTTGTCGTTGGAGGGGAAGTTTTTTCTTTTTTTTTAGGGGGGGGTGCTGGGGGCATATACAGAGAGAGGATTTGAGCTGAGAGGTTGCGGGGAGGGGGTCAAAGATTTGTGCTGGGGGGGGGTTTCAGCAGGGGGTAG
The DNA here is from genome assembly GCA_037367395.1 of Lithobates pipiens. Taxonomy (NCBI): domain Eukaryota; kingdom Metazoa; phylum Chordata; class Amphibia; order Anura; family Ranidae; genus Lithobates; species Lithobates pipiens. Next base: position 7,221 of record JAZDVW010002554.1, read on the forward strand.
ATTTGTGCTGGAAGGGGGGAGGAGATTTATGTTTAGGGAATGAGTATGCAGATTATTGCTCAATTATTTTTTTTGGGGGGGGAAGAAGGGGATTTTTGCTAAAACATGATTCTCATACATCTTGGGGGGGGGGCATGTTCGCCCCAGACTCTTGTCCCGGCGCTGGTCAGCAGAGCTTCCCCTCATTTACTAGCTGCACTTGCAAAGCCTTTAGTAAATCCCCCTCCCCCAAATTGGAAACAATATTTTTCATTGTATCATATTCAGAACCATCTTTAACACAGGGGCCAAAGGGGCAGCTGCCCCGGGCCGAGTCATTGTTGTGAGGCCCAAAGCAGCCGCCCCTCAATTATATTCACAATGAAATGCTGCATGCGACTGCGGGCCAATGGAGAAGTGTTTTCTGATGCTCGGGTTTGAACTTCAGCAAGTCGTCTTCATCGCGTCTAGATGCCTAAATGCATTGAGTTGCTGCAGTGTGATTGGCTGATTAGTACCATACAACCCAGAGAGCAAGCAGTAATACAAGGACCATGGATGCAGCTGCAGCCAAAATCCTGATGTCCCCCCTACCACCCCTGCCTGTGTCTAACCCCCCAACCACCCCTACCTGTGTCTAACCCCCCCTCCCCCACCACCCCTACCTGTGTCTAACCCCCATAACTCCCTCCCTACCACCCCTGCTTGTGTCTAACCCCCTCCCTACCACCCCTGCCTGTGTGTAACACCCCTACCACCCCTGCTTGTGTCTAACCCCCTCCCCACCACCACCCCTGCCTGTGTCTAACCCCCCTATCACCACTGCCTGTGTCTAAACCCTACCACCCCTGCCTGTGTCTAAACCCTACCACCCCTGCCTGTGTCTAACCCCCTCCCTACTACCCCTGCCTGTGCCTAACCCCCTCCCTAATACCCCTGCCTGTGTCTAACCCCCTCCCCACCACCCCTGTCTGTGTCTACCCCCCCACCACCCCTGCCTGTGTCTAACCCCCTTACCACCCCTGCCTGTGTCTAAGCCCCTACCACCCCTGCCTGTGTCTAACCCCCTCCCTAGCACCCCTGCCTGTGTCTATTCCCCTCCCTACCACCTCTGCCTGTGTCTAACCCCCCCACCACCCCTGCCTGTATCTAACCCCCTACCACCCCTGCCTGTGTCTATCCCCCTCCCTACCACCTCTGCCTGTTTCTAACCCCCCCACCACCCCTGCCTGTGTCTAACCCCCTACCACCTCTGCCTGTGTCTAACCCCCCCACCACCCCTGCCTGTGTCTAACCCCCTACCACCTCTGCCTGTGTCTAACCCCCCCACCACCCCTGCCTGTATCTAACCCCCTACAACCCCTGCCTGTGTCTATTCCCCTCCCTACCACCTCTGCCTGTGTCTAACCCCCCACCACCCCTGCCTGTATCTAACCCCCTACCACCCCTGCCTGTGTCTATCCCCCTCCCTACCACCTCTGCCTGTGTCTAACCCCCCCCCACCACCCCTGCCTGCCTGTGTCTATTCCTCTATCACCCCTGCCTGTGTCTATCTTTCCTACCACCCCTGCATGTGTCTGACCCCCTTACCACCCTTCCTGTATCTAACCCCCTCCCTACCACCCCTGCCTGTGTCTAACCATCTCACCACCACCCCTGCCTGTGTCTAAACCTCCTACCACCCCTGCCTGTGTCTAACCCCCTACCACTCCTGCCACCCCTGCCTGTGTCTTTTCGATCCTGGGCAGCACAATCTCTTGGTCCGGCCCTGGCTGTAATCTTACCATTTGCAGATTTTGTGATAAAAGGAAATAATAAGAAACGTCTCATATTAGAAATCCCTGAAGAGAATTAATGTCCCGTCACAGATTTCCCAACCCGCTCCGGGAGAGCGCCATCTACTTCTTATTTCCTTGCTTCAGTTGCTTTGCGCCGATAACGAAGTGCGTCGGACCATTGGAAGTGAAGGTTGTTGATGCAGCCGGATGATTGGTCGGGGGGGGGGGGGGGGGGGGGTGATGGTGCAACTTTCTCATCTTGTATTGAAGTGATTTGGAAGAGTTGGTTTCGGCCTCCTGACCTTTGGTTACCCCAATCTGCATGATTAATGGGGCGAGACCTCATTGCTGGAAGAGAATAGTTGCAACTAATTGTTTAAAGGGCCGGTAAACCAAAAACACAAGGCGGAGAAAACTTCCTGAACATCTGAGAGGGCCTCATTTATCAAAGTGTATGAAAGGACTCCCTGTGCTGCTCGCCAGAGCCAATCACATCCTTCCAATCGTGGCTTCCTATGCAGGTCGCATAACATACTCCTGTAGTGTATCGTCCAGTGTAGATTGGATTTATATAGCACCAGCACTTAGGAGCTTTACAATATAAAGGCAAACAGTACAGTTACAGAGTAGGAGATAGCCGGATAGGTTGGGGTAGGGAATTCCAAGGGATGAGAGAGGCTCTGGACAGATTGGGTGATGTCATCTCTCTCCGCCGGAGCTCCAGACTTCGCTCTGCTTTGAACTGCGCTCCACGCCCGGCGTCTGTGCCACTTCCTGGCCACTAGCGGCTACAGCGCCTCAGCTTGACGGACTATCAGATGACCACATCCATGCTCAGCTTTTAAAGTGACTGAATGCTCATAGACCACATCCAAAATGTGAGTTGCCTGTATTAAATACGTTTTTTTAATTAAAGTGTATGTTATCTCTACACCCAGAGGCGCCTCTTCCTTTGCTTTTTTTCTGGACAGCTTGGAGTAGGGAGTTCCAGAGAATGGAAAAGGCTCTGGACAGATTGGGGTAGGAAGTTCCTGGGGATGGGAGAGGCTCTGGAAAAGTCCTGGAGGAGAGCATGGGAGGAGGAGACAAGGGGGCTAGAGAGCCAGACCGTTTAGGTGATTTTTTTTTTGGGGATGAGGTTGGTGATGGCACTCAGGACAGAGTTCTGGATGGATTTGTAAGTTGTTGTTCGTAGAATTGTATTTGTTGGGTGATTGGAAGCCAGTAGAGGGATTTCCAGAGAGGGGTGGAGGACACTGAATGGAGGCCAGTGGAGGGATTTCCAGTAAGGGGTGGAGGACACTAAGTAGAGGCCAGTGGAGGGATTGCCAGAGAGGGGTGGAGGACACTGAGCAGAGGCCAGGTGGGGGATTACCAGATAGGGGTGGAGGACACTGAGTGAAGGCCAGTGGAGGGATTGGTAGAGAGGGGTGGAGGACACTGAGCAGAGGCCAGGTGGGGGATTACCAGATAGGGGTGGAGGACACTGAGTGAAGGCCAGTGGAGGGATTGGTAGAGAGGGGTGGAGGACACTGAGCAGAGGCCAGGTGGGGGATTACCAGATAGGGGTGGAGGACACTGAGTGAAGGCCAGTGGAGGGATTGGCAGAGAGGGGTGGAGGACACTGAATGGAGGTCAGTGGAGGGATTGGCAGAGAGGGGTGGAGGACACTGAGCAGAGGTCAGTGGAGGGATTGGTAGAGAGGGGTGGAGGACACTGAATGGAGATCAGTGGAAGGATTGGTAGAGAGGGGTGGAGGACACTGAATGGAGGTCAGTGGAGGGATTGGTAGAGAGGGGTGGAGGACACTGAATGGAGGTCAGTGGAGGGATTGGCAGAGAGGGGTGGAGGGCACTGAGCAGATGCCAGGTGAGGGATTACCAGATAGGGGTGGAGGACACTGAATGCAGGCCAGTGGAGGGATTGGCAGAGAGGGGTGGAGGGCACTGAGCAGATGCCAGGTGAGGGATTGGTAGAGAGGGGTGGAGGACACTGAGTGAAGGCCAGTGGAGGGATTGGCAAAGAAGAGTGGAGGACACTGAGCAGAGGTCAGCGGAGGGATTACCAGGGAGGGGTGGAGGACACTGAGTGAAGGCCAGTGGAGGGATTGGCAAAGAAGAGTGGAGGACACTGAGCAGAGGTCAGCGGAGGGATTACCAGGGAGGGGTGGAGGCAGTGGCATCAGGAGGGGGGGCTGGAGCCCCGAATGGGTCCCCGAAAAGCCCCGGGTCTCAGGCATGCACCATTCTATTTATAGCCCTGAGCAGCGCCACCCCCGAGCGGGGACCGATCTGATCCCAGGCACTGCCGGGTGTGGCCGAGTGACATAGCAGGTCCCGCCTTCTGGAGCCTGCAGCACTTATGATGGACATCCCACTGGTCCAATGCCGGGACGTGTGACGTCCATCATAGGCATTGCAGGCTCCAGAAGGTGGGAATTACAATGCGGCCGCCGTGCCACATCACTGTGAGATCCCCGCTCGGCGCTCGGGTGGGCGGCTCTCCTCTCCTCTGGCTGCCTGCTGTGATGATAGGTGCACCGCACACCACGGCTGAGCTGCTGCAGGACACATGAAGTCTGTCTCTTGGTCAGGTAGGTCAGTGTATGTATGTCAGGTAGGTCAGTGTATGTCAGGTAGGTCGGTCAGTGTATGTATGTCAGGTAGGTCAGTGTATGTCAGGTAGGTCGGTCAGTGTATGTATGTCAGGTAGGTCAGTGTATGTCAGGTAGGTAGGTCAGTGTATGTATGTCAGGTAGGTCAGTGTGTCAGGCAGGTGAGTTTAGTGGCCAGCATTGATGGGCACTGGTAAGCCAGGCAGCAATCAGCAAGTGAGCTCACCCCCACCACACAACCACACAACCCCACCGCCCAGCCAAAAAACCCTGCCCCACTACCACCCCCCCCCCCCCCCCCATTCCAACCTTGGGCTGAAGCCGAAGCACCTGGTCTTTTTGCCACCTAGCAGCACCACTGAGTGGAGGAGACTGAGCGGAGGCCAGCGGAGGTGATTACCAGAGAGGGGTGGAGGACACCTAGTGGAAGCCAGTGGAGGGATTAGCAGAGGGGGGTGGAGGACACTGAGCAGAGGTCAGTGGAGGGACTGGCAGAGTGGGTTGGAGGACACTGAATGGAGGCCAGTTGAGGGACTGGCAGAGTGGGTTGGAGGACACTGAATGGAGGCCAGTTGAGGGATTACCAGATAGGGGTGGAGGACACTGAGCAGAGGACAATGGAAGGATTGGCAGAGAGGGGTGGAGGACACCTAGTGGAGGCCAGTGGATGGATTGGCAGAGAGCGGTGGAGGACACCTAGTGGAGGCCAGTGGATGGATTGGCAGAGAGGGGTGGAGAACACTGAGCAGAGGACAATGGAGGTATTACCAAAGAGGGGCGGAGGACACCTAGTGGAGGCCAGTGGATGGATTGGCAGAGAGCGGTGGAGGACACTGGGCAGAATATTAAGAATTCTGTTTTTGAAAGATCGAGTTTAATGAAGTTGTGTGACCTTCATACTGTTAGTAAATTAGTGATGTGAAGTGAAGAGACTGAACGGGTGAGGTGAGGAGCAGAAGAAAGATAGATCTGGAAGCCATAGGAGGTTATCAGATGACCCAGTGAGGCGGTGCAGATAGAGAATAGTAGGGGGTCTGAGGATGGCGCCTTCGGGGACTCTTATGGGAAGGAGAAGAAGAGGAGAGGAGGAGATAGAATTGTAGGTGACCCCGGAGGAGAACTTAGATCCATAGGAGGAGAACCAGGAAAGTGAAGAGTCTTGCAGACCAAGGGAGTAGAGTTAGGCAGCAGAAAGGTCCTATGTCAGGAGTACGGAGTAGTGGCCATTTGGTTTTGGCAATTAGTACGGCGTAAGTACGTTTTAGGTGGGCCGTTTCTATGGAGTTTTTGTAGGCGAAGGCCAGACTGTAAGGGGTCGATTAGGTTGGTTCTAATGAGGTAGCAGCCTAGATGGTCGTGTTCCCGGGGATACGTTGGGCTCTGGGTACCTAGGACACGACCATGAGGCCTCCTGACAAATTTCAGCTTCAGCTTTTGAGCTGTGTATACAACAGAATATTTTTGGCAGAAGGAAGAATGATCCTGAAACTTCCTCTATGGGATATATATATTTTTTTTTTTTTTAAATACGTGTTATCCCTACGCAATATTTAAATGAATTTTTTATTTTTTATTTTTTTAGACCTGACCATAATAATAAAAAAAATAAATGTATAAAAGCATTACACGTTGGCCATTCAAACTCAAATCTCCCCCGCCCCCGGTGCTCCCCCTCCCTTCCGAAGATTCTCTCCACTTGTTTTTGCTTTCCCATAATTGACTTACCCTTTTAAGAAATGTTGATGTCAGTTACGGGATGTGCTGGGTCAGCTTCCTCCTAGGTGGTAGGTAGGTGTGTCTCAGTGATCCAGAAAGGGGCAGTGTATGTCAGTGTAGGGCACCGTGGGTGATGTCCCCTAGCTAGGGGGGGGCGGGTCCGTGACACCCTGCGCTCACAGGATGTCTTCTTAATGAGGACATCTAGTGGTAGAAAAGACAAGAACACAATTTTATTTCATTTCTTCATTCTCCAAACTATTTTCTTTTTCATTTTTTTAATTTGTAATTAATTATTATTATTTTTTTCATCATTCATCATTTCAACAAAAAAAAAATTCCGACTTCAAAAAAATTGGATTACTTTCTAAAAAGGGGTAATTTGGGGGCTATTTGTACTGACCTGGAGTTTTTGGGCCCTCGAGAAATGTGATCAGTACATCAGGATTGATCGATTTTTCAGATCTATATCCCATAGTTTGTGGACTTACCTACAGACTAAATAATATGCACTGATTTGGGGTTTTTTTTTTTTTTTTGCCAAAGAAATGTAGCAAAATACATTTTGGCCTAAAATTATGAAGAAAGATTCTTTACGGGTATTTGCAACATTTTATAACAGAAACGGAAAAAAAAAAAAAAAATTTCCAATATTTTTCGGATTTATTTTATATTATTATATTATAAATTATTATACATTTTAAATGATTATTATATATTATATGCATTTTTATATTTATATTTGTATTTATCATTTATAAAGCAAAGAATTAAAAAAAAAAACCCCAGTGAAGAACAAATGCCACCAAAAGAAATCTCTATCCATCTAAAAAAATAAAAAATAAAATATGATAAAAAATGTAATTTGGGTACAGTGTTGCATGACTGAGTAATTGCAGTGGCGGCCGCTCTAATAGGGGCGCAGGTGCCCCCTAATCCCTGCGTCCGGCCCCAATCTACATGCAGGGTGCCGAAAGCATGGATTCCAATGGGGGTTTTTTATTTGTTTTTGAAGCACATGATTAGAGCCTGAGGCTCTAATTGGCTTAAAAAAAAAAGGTAGGCTCGGGTTTCAGAGCACCGTGCCCCGAGCCCACCCAGTTGTGCGACAATAACGAAGTAATCTTCAAAAATTTCCTCCTGCTTCTCCACCCAGGCCAATCAGGAAGCGGGTCCTGAGACCTGATTGGCCCGGGAGTCTTAGGACTCCCTGCCAATCGGGTCTTGGGGCCCACTTTCTGTTCGGTGGGGAGGAGAAGGAATGGACCGGCACTTCCCATGGCAAGATGCAGCAGGTGGAGGGGTGGAGGGGCAGCTTCCAGGAGCCCTACCACCGAATCCAGCACCACCTCCGAAAGTAAGGACATGGATGGCATCCAATGGCATCTGGGCGGGGGGCAGAAAGGGTGCTAGTGCGAGTGAGGGGGCCAGGGTCAGCTTCCAGGAGCCCTACCCCTGGATCCAGCACCACCTCCTAAGGTAAGGACATGGATGTCGTCCGATACCATCCGGGCAGGGGGCAGGAGGGGTGCTAGTGTGAGTGAGGGGGCCAGGGGCAGCTTCTAGGAGCCCTACCCCCAGATCCAGCACCACCTCCTAAGGTAAGGACATGGATGGCGTCCGATACCATCCGGGCAGGGGGCAGGAGGGGTGCTAGTGTAAGTGAGGGGGCCAGGGGCAGCTTCCAGGAGCCCTACCCCCAGATCCAGCACCTTCTCCTAAGATAAGGACATGGATGGCGTCCGATACCATCGAGGCAGGTCGGGGGGTGCTAGTGTGAGTGAGGGGGCCAGGATCAGCTTCCAGGAGCCCTACCCCCGGATCCAGCACCACCTCCTAAGGTAAGGACATGGATACCGTCCGATGCTGTCCTGGTGGGAGGGGTGCTAGTGTGAGTGAGGGGGGCCAGGGGCAGCTTCCAGGAGCCCTACCCCTGGATCTAGCACCACCTCCTAAGGTAAGGACATGGATGGCGTCTGATACCGTCTGGGCGGGGGGGCAGGAGGGGTGCTAGATTGAGTGAGGGGGCCAGGGGCAGCTTCCAGGAGCCCTACCCCCGGATCCAGCACCACCTCCTAAGGTAAGGACATGGATGCCGTCCGATGCCGTCCTGGTGGGAGGGGTGCTAGTGTGAGTGAAGGGGGCCAGGGGCAGCTTCCAGGAGCCCTACCCCTGGATCTAGCACCACCTCCTAAGGTAAGGACATGGATGCCGTCCGATGCCGTCCTGGTGGAAGGGGTGCTAGTGCGAGTGAGGGGGTCAGGGGCAGCTTCCAGGAGCACCACCTCCCATTAGGGCCCTTCAAAGACTTCTAAAAATGCTTGTTGCCTGGCTGTGCCCGCCTCTCTCTCTCAGGCTGACGTCTCACATCATATAAGTGATTTTTGTTTTTTCGGCGGCGCGTTTGACTTTATGGCATTCGTGGCGCTCGGTTGTGTTGATGTTGCTGTTTCGGTGTTGTGTATCATTTATTTATGTCTGATTAGTATCGTGGGGATTTCTTGTATACATGATTTATGGTTTGAGACATCTCCTTAGACCCCCGGCTGTAAGATCCGCAGTGGGGGGTCCGTGTATCACGCCGCGGGCGTACCGCCTTACGTTATATTCCTTGCATCTTATCGCATCCGGATTTCTTCACATTCCTGCGCTTAGGTCAGATGTTGGTTGCCGACGTTTTATGGATTACCGACATTCTGTGAGGAGCGGAAATAAGAAATCTGATACTTTTATAGAAATAATTTTTACGCGGGGGGGGGGGGGGGGCGTGTTTTTCAAAAATCCCGTTATCAGTGTGCGACTCTCCCTGAAATCCCTAAGTGTGAAGGAATATCGCTACATTGTATCCGTTCTTCACTCTGAGAGATTCCGATATTAGCCGGGTTATGGGATTCATTTTTATCTATCGCGCCGATCATTATTTATAGGTAAGTTCACATCTGTGTGTGTCGGGAGCGTGCGTAAAATTGCGTGTTTTCCTGACAGGCCATTAATTGTTAATGTCATCCCCATGTATCTGCAAACGCAGGCGCCAAACTGCACATAGTATCGCAGCCGCCATGTTCTTACCAACTGCTGACATCACCGGCCAGTTCACCTACATGACCGGGAAATCCCAACTACAAATGGGCAAGGAAAAGAGCCTTACATCCTTGCCTAAATATGGGCAAATGATCATATTGGGGCAATGATGTCATCGCTATCCCCTCCCCTTCCTTTTTATAGCTGAAGACAGCTCGGGGAACTGTCATTTTGCTAGTGTCACCGACACTCGGTTAACCGTCATTTGGCTAGTGTCACCAGCCCTCAGGGAACTGTCATTTGGCTAGTATCACCGGCACTCTGGGAACTGTTATTTACAGAGGGGTGACTGTGGACATGGTATATCTGGACAGAGGGTTGACTGTGGACGTGGTATATCTGGACAGAGGGGTGACTGTGGACGTGGTATACTTGGACAGAGGGTTGGCTGTGGATGTGGTATATCTGGACAGAGGGGTGGCTGTGGACGTGGTATACTTGGACAGAGGGTTGGCTGTGGACGTGGTATACTTGGACAGAGGGTTGGCTGTGGATGTGGTATATCTGGACAGAGGGGTGGCTGTGGACGTGGTATACTTGGAAAGAGGGGTGGCTGTGGACATGATATATTTGGACAGAGGGCTGACTGGGGACATGGTATACTTGGACAGAGGGGTGGCTGTGGACGTGGTATACTTGGAAAGAGGGGTGGCTGTGGATGTGGTATACTTGGACAGAGGGGTGGCTGTGGATGTGGTATATCTGGACAGAGGGGTGGCTGTGGACGTGGTATACTTGGACAGAGGGGTGGCTGTGGACGTGGTATACTTGGACAGAGGGGTGGCTGTGGACATGATATATTTGGACAGAGGGCTGACTGGGGACATGGTATACTTGGACAGAGGGGTGGCTGTGGACATGATATATTTGGACAGAGGGCTGACTGGGGACATGGTATACTTGGACAGAGGGGTGGCTGTGGACGTGGTATACTTGGAAAGAGGGGTGGCTGTGGATGTGGTATACTTGGACAGAGGGGTGGCTGTGGATGTGGTATATCTGGACAGAGGGGTGGCTGTGGACGTGGTATACTTGGAAAGAGGGGTGGCTGTGGACATGATATATTTGGACAGAGGGCTGACTGGGGACATGGTATACTTGGACAGAGGGGTGGCTGTGGACGTGGTATACTTGGAAAGAGGGGTGGCTGTGGATGTGGTATACTTGGACAGAGGGGTGGCTGTGGATGTGGTATATCTGGACAGAGGGGTGGCTGTGGACGTGGTATACTTGGACAGAGGGGTGGCTGTGGACGTGGTATACTTGGAAAGAGGGGTGGCTGTGGATATGGTATACTTGGACAGAGGGGTGGCTGCGGATGTGGTATACTTTGACAGAGGGGTGGCGGTGGATGTGGTATACTTGGGACAGAGGGGTGGCGGTGGACGTGGTATACTTGGATTTTGCAGAAGCGTTTTACACCGTTCCGCACACACGGCTCATATGTAAGGTAAAGTCTACAGGTTTGGAAATATCAGTTTGTAAATGGATAGAAAACTGGATAAAAGACAGAATTCAGAGAGTCGTGATTAATGATTCTTACTCTGAATGGTGTAAGGTTGTCATTGGTGTACCCCAAGGTTCAGTGCTGGGACTCTTACTTTTTAATATCTTTATAAATGATATTGGGTCTGAGATTTCCGTCTTTGCAGATGACACCGAGCTATGCAGTGGAATAACGTCCTTACAGGATGTCTCCAATTTACAAGCCGACCTCAATGCTCTGTCTGATTGGGCAACTATGTGGCAGATGAGGTTTAATGTTGAGAAATGTAAAGTTCTGCACTTGGGGGCTAAGAATATACATCATACATACTAGGGGGGTACAACTGGGGGGATCCATGGTTGAGAAGGATCTGGGGGAGTCCATGGTGGAGAAGGATCTGGGAGATCCATAGTGGAGAAGGATCTGGGGGAATCCATAGTGGAGAAGGATCTGGGGGGATCTATAGTGGAGAAGGATCTGGGGGGATCCGTAGTGGAGAAGGATTTGGGGGATCCATAGTGGATAAGGATCTGGGGGAGCCATAGTGGAGAAGGATCTGGGGGAATCCATAGTGGAGAAGGATCTGGGGGGATCCATAGTGGAGGAGGATCTGGGGGGATCCATAGTGCAGGAGGATCTGGGGGATCCGTAGTGGAGAAGGATCTGGGGGGAGTCCATGGTAGAGAAGGATCTGGGGGGATCCATGGTGGAGAAGGATCTGGGGGATCCATAGTGGAGAAGGATCTGGGTGGATCCATAGTGGAGAAGGATCTGGGGGAGTCCATGGTGGAGAAGGATCTGGGGGGATCCATAGTGGAGAAGAATCTGGGGGAATCCATGGTGGAGAAGGATCTGGGGAGATCCATGGTGGAGAAGGATCTGGGTAGTCCATGGTGGAGAAGGATCTGGGGGGATCCATAGTGGAGGAGGATCTGGGGGATCCATAGTGGAGGAGGATCTGGGGGGATCCGTAGTGGAGAAGGATCTGGGGGGAGTCCATGGTAGAAAAGGATCTGGGGGATCCATGGTGGAGAAGGATCTGGGGGATCCATAGTGGAGAAGGATCTGGGGGGATCCATAGTGGAGAAGAATCTGGGGGAATCCATGGTGGAGAAGGATCTGGGGAATCCATAGTGGAGAAGGATCTGGGGGAATTCATGGTGGAGAAGGATCTGGGGGATCCATAGTGGAGGAGGATCTGGGGGGATCCATAGTGGAGGAGGATCTGGGGGGATCCGTAGTGGAGAAGGATCTGGGGGGAGTCCATGGTAGAGAAGGATCTGGGGGATCCATGGTGGAGAAGGATCTGGGGGATCCATAGTGGAGAAGGATCTGGGGGAGTCCATGGGGGAGAAGGATCTGGGGGATCCATAGTGGAGAAGGATCTGGGGGAGTCCATGGTGGAGAAGGATCTGGGGGATCCATGGTGGAGAAGGATCTGGGGGATCCATAGTGGAGAAGGATCTGGGGGATCTATGGTGGAGAAGGATCTGGGGGATCCATAGTGGAGAAGGATCTGGGGGAGTCCATGGTGGAGAAGGATCTGGGGGGATCCATAGTGGAGAAGAATCTGGGGGAATCCATGGTGGAGAAGGATCTGGGGAGATCCATGGTGGAGAAGGATCTGGGGAGTCCATGGTGGAGAAGGATCTGGGGGATCCATAGTGTAGAAGGATCTGGGGGAATCCATGGTGGAGAAGGATCTGGGGGAATCCATGGTGGAGAAGGATCTGGGGGATCCATAGTGGAGAAGGATCTGGGGGAATCCATGGTGGAGAAGGATCTGGGGGAATCCATAGTGGGGAAGTATCTGGGGAATGAAAGGTTTCTTCACAGTAAGAGCTGTGAAAATGTGGAATAGACTCCCTGCAGAGGTGGATCTGCCCGGCTTGGTAGATTTCTATAAGAAAGATCTGGATTATTTCCTAAATGTACAGATTATTATTGGGTACTGACATTTATAGGTAAAGTTGATCCGGGGAAAATCCGATTGCCTCTCGGGGGATCAGGAAGGAATTTTTTCCCCTGCTGGAGCAAATTGGATCCGTGCTCTGCTGGGGGTTTTTGCCTTCCTCTGGATCAACGGTGGGTGACGGATTGTGTATATGGGATTGTATGTGTTTTGTTTTTTTTGGTTGAACTAGATGGACTGGTGTCTTTTTTTCAACCTATGTAAATATGTAACTCGGGGAACTGTCATTTGGCCAGTGTCACCAACAGGGGGTACTATGAACCCCTACTCATTTACATAGGGGGGCTTCCCGATTCCAGTAGGATGTAAACAAATATGACAGAAAAATCATCATACAGTTAAGACTGCTGCCAAATGACATTTCAATGCCGGCTTCTTTAAAAAAAAAAAAAAAAAACAGCACAAAGACCCTATTCAAAGGTCATCCAAACTGCACAGAATACTTTTGGGGGTGGGGGGGGTCTATGTGCTTTCTTTTATGTCCTATGTACCCCTACAAATTTACATAGGGGGGGGGCATGCAGATTCCAATAAGCCATCAGACCCCCCACAACCACTGGGCCATGGTTGTAGGGAAGAGGCCCTTGTTCTCATCGTTTTGGGGACAAGGTGCTTTGCTGGAGGAGGGGGGGGTGTCAAAGCAAAGCACCCCCTTTCCCCCAAATTAAGGGCACATGGCCAGGCAACGTTCGGAGGAAGTGGGTGCACACTTATCCCCCCTCTTTCCTGACCAGACAGCTGCATGCTCAGATTAAGGGTATGGTATGGAATTCCTAGGAGACTTCATCCATTTTTTTTTGTAAGGTACCCCCTTAAAATCCATACCTGACTCAAAGAGTCTGATATGCATCTTGGGGGGGAGGGGGCACTATGCAATTTTTTTTACATTCTTGCTGAAGGATGTGAACAGAAAAATCATGATACAGTTTCAATTGCTGGCAAATGACATTTCTAAGTCGGCTTCTATTTTTCAAAAATATTTTTCTTTTTTTCAAAAACGTCCATGCAGTGGGAGCAGTGATTTTTTTTTTTCTTTTTTTTTTTAGTTCCAACATTAACAGGGGAAAAAAGTTTTACAATTTCCGTAAAAAGATTTTCAGCTGCCATTGCCGACTCCATTTTAAAAAAGGCAAAAAATAAAAAAAAGGAGAGACTCTTCAAAAGTGACCAAAAATAACATAGAAGACAAATTGGAACGGGGGGGATATGTGATTTTTTTTTTGTTTTGTCTTTTTAAAAAGGAGTCGGCAATGGCAGCTCAAAATCTTTTTACGGAAATTTTAAAACTTTTTTCCTTTGGTAACGTTGGCGCTAAAAAAATGTAAAAAAAAAAAATCACTGCTCCCACCGCATGGAATTTAAAAAATCAAAAATATTTTTGAACTGGTACATGTTCCCCAGGGCAGTGCCCCCCCCCCCCCCCCCACCACCACCACTATTGTTTTTTTACACCCCTTCCCCCCCCCCTTGCCTATTAGTCCAGAAAATTGGTATTTTTTTTAATTTGACAGACTCGGATCCTATTGATTTTAATAGGCTTCAGGTTCGGCATCCAAAATGTCTTTGAAGTTCTGCAAACCCAGGGAGGTTCTGCCCATCACTAATAATAATGATAATAGGAACATAGAAAAGTGACAGCAGAAAAAAAAAAAAGAGTAGTCCATTTTTTTTAATTTTACATACTGTATTTGTCCCAAGCATGTTTGAAGCCATTTATTGTTGACTGTCTTACTACGACTACTGGTCGTTTATTCCAAACATCAACTACCCTTTCGGTAAAATGATACTTTCTAAGATAAGTTTTGAACTTTCTTTATAATAATAATATTATTATTATTATTATTATTATTATGATTATTATTATATTATAATCATAATATTATTATTATTATTATTATTATTATTATTATTATTATTATGATTATGATTATTATTATATTATAATTATAATATTATTATTATTATTATTATTATTATTATTATTATTATTATTATTTTTATTATTATTATTATTATTATTATGATATTATAATTATAATAATATTATTATGATTATTATTATTATTATTATTATATTATAATCATAATAATATTATTATGATTATTATTATTATTATTATTATTATTATTATTATTATTATTATTATTATATTATAATTATAGTAATAATAATATTATTAGAATAAATAAAATAGCTAGATAAAAAATGAGAGAGGTGAAATATTAAATAAGACACCAGATATATATGCCTTCCAAAAATACTACAGCGCACTTTATTTAATAAAGAATCAAGAGACACAACAAGAAAAAGAAACAAGAAAAATAAACATACAAAATTACTTAAATAAGGCTAAATTTCCAAAAATTCAAGTAGGACAATTGACAGAGTTGGAAAAATGAATTACGCAAGATGAAATTAAAATGGTTTTGAAAGAAACCCCTTCAGGGAAAAGCCCAGGACCAAGTGGGTTTCAGTTCAATTACTGCAAAAAAAAAATTCAAGATCAACTGGTCCCAAAGCTATGTGACTACCTGAACAAGATAGGAGAAGGTGAAGAAATAAGACGAGAGTCACTACTAGCCCATATTACAATAATACCCAAGGAGGGAAAAGACAAAAGCATTTGTTCTAGTTATAGCCTTACTAAACGCCGATACAAAGATTTATGCAAAAAAAAATCTGGCATCGAGATTAAAAAAATTGATACCATACTGGGTAGACCCAGACCAGACAGGGTTTGTCCCTGGTAGAGAAGGCAGGGATAATATTATAAAAACACTGTTAATGCTACGAAAGGGGAAAAATAGGGGATCCCCAGCACTACTCCTGTCAATTGACGCAGAAAAAGCGCTTGACAGGGTAGACTGGGGATTCATGATGGCTTTGCTTCAACACCTAGGACTGGGAACTAAAATTACGCGGTGGATTAAAAATCAGGCCCACGGCAATGGTTAAAATCAACGGGAAACTATCACCGGCGTTTGAGATGTACAAACAAGAACAAGACGGGGTTGCCCACTCTTGGCACTCCTATATGTATTGTCGATAGAAGCTTTTCTTGCGACACTATGAGATAACTGGGAGAGAGGAGGGGTGAGAGCGGGAGAAGACGATATTTTAATGTACGTGACTAACCCAGTTGTGACCCTGCCAAATACAATCAAAGAAATAAAAAAAAAATGGGAAACTCTCGAATTTTGAAATAAACTCTATGAAAACAGAAATATTAAAGTAGAAAAAAATGAAGTACTCGCACTACAAAGGGAATTCCCGTTTACGTGGGTAAAAAGAGAACTGTCCTACCTAGGAATTAAATTGACATCAACTGTCGAGAAGTTATACTCGGCAAATTACATCCCCATTACTAAATGAGATCGAAGTGGAATCAAAGAAGAGCTCAATGCAACCGATATCATGGATGGGAAGAATAAATACATTTAACCCCTTCAATACCGGGCACTTTCGCCCCTTCCTGCCCAGAACAATTTTGAGCTTTCAGCGCTGTCGCACTTTGAATGACAATTGCGCGGTCATACAAAACTGTATCCAAACTAAAATTTTATTATTTTTCTTCCCACAAATAGAGATTTTTTTTTTGGTGGCA
The DNA here is from genome assembly GCA_037367395.1 of Lithobates pipiens. NCBI lineage: Eukaryota > Metazoa > Chordata > Amphibia > Anura > Ranidae > Lithobates > Lithobates pipiens. The sequence goes on from JAZDVW010002554.1 coordinate 23,452, forward strand.
TTTGATTGCCTCTGCGGTTTTTATTTTTTGCCAATCAAACTAAAAAAAGACCAACATTTTTTGAAAAAAAAAAGTTTTTCTTAGTTTCTGTTATAAAATTTTGTTTTCTCCTTCACTGACGTGCACTGATGAGGCGGCACCAATGGGCACTGATGAGTTGGCACTGATAAGGTGGCACTGATGGGCACTGATGAGGAGGCAATGATAAGGTGGCACTGATGAGGAGGCACTGATGAGACGGCACCGATGGGCACTGATGAGTTGGCACTAAAAGGTGGCACTGATGGGCACTGATGAGGAGGCAATGATAAGGTGGCACTGATGGGGAGGCACTGATAAGGTGGCACTGATGGGGAGGCACTGATAAGGTGGCACTGATGGGCACTGATGAGGAGGCACTGATATGTAGAATTGATGGGCACCGATATGCAGCAATTATCTCACGAATGGTAGAATGTTTTAAGGAAAAAAATTAAAAAAAAAGTGTATCAAGATGGAAAAAAATACTGCACAAAAATATATGGGTGCCACGTAAGTTTAGAACTAGATTTGGAGTCACACGAATTGACTATAAATGTATTTAAAGGGGTTGCAAAGGTTTAATTAAAAAAAAAATAATAATAAACATATCATACTTCCCTCCTCTCTGCAGTTCGTTTTGCACAGAGTGGCCCTGATCCTCCTCTTCTGGGGTCCCCCAGCGGCTGTCTCGGCTTCTCCCCGCAAGAGCTAACCCCCCCCCCCGGGAAGCTCTCTCCCAAGTGGGTTAGCTTGCAGGCACGCTCCCGTGTGATACAGTCGGCGGCCATTGCCTCCGACTGTATCACTCGCCCCCCCCCCCCAGGCGCGCCGCATCATTGATTTGATTGACAGCAGTGGGAGCCAATGGCTGCTCTGCTATCAAGCATCCAATGAGGAGCTGGGGGAAAAGCAACCCGGGATCATGCCCACGGAGATTCGGGGCTCAAGTAAGTAAAACGGGTGGGGGGGGGGGACTCACCATTAATTGCACTCACTGGAACAAAATTTTTTTCGTCCCAGGGAAAGAGACAATTTTTGGTCTAATGCCGCGTACACACGATCGGAATTCTCATCGGAAAAAGCTCTGATGGTTTTCCCGACGGAATTTCCGACAGAATTACGCTCAAACTGTCTTGCTTACACACAGTCACACCAAATTCCGACCGCCCCGAGAGCTTCGTGAGCGCGAACGTGGGTCCCGCCGACTCGACGTCCGCGGGGATACCCGCGATCGTCTCGCGGAGAGGAAGAACTGGGAGATGCCGATGTAAACACGCATTTCCTCATTCTGCCTAGTGACAGGGCACTGATCACAGCTCCCTGTAATTGGGAGCGGTGATCAGTGACTTGTCACACGTAGCCATACCCTCCCCACAGTTAGAATCACTCCCTAGGACACACTCAACCCCTACAGTGCCACCTAGTGGTCAACCCCTTCACTGCCAGTCACATTTACACAGTAATCAATGCATTTTTAATTGCACTGATCGCTGTATATATGAGAAGTGGTCCCAAAATCGCGCAAAAAGTGTCCGATGTGTCCACCATAATGTCGCAGTCATGATAAAAATCGATGATCGCCGCCATTACTAGTAAAAAAAAAAAAATATTAATAAAAATGCCATAAAACTATCCCCTATTTTGTAAACGCTATAACTTTTGCGTGAACCAATCAATAAACGTTTATTGCATTTTTTTTTTTTACGAAAAATATGTAGAAGAATACGTATCAGCCTAAAATGAGGGAAAAAAATTTTTCTTTATTTATTTTTAAGGGATATTTATTGTATCAAAAAGTAAAAAATAACGAGTTTTTTTCAAAATTGACGCTTTTTTTTCGTTTATAGCGCAAAAAATAAAAACCGCAGAGGTGATCAAATACCACCAAAAGAAAGCTCTATATGTTGGGAAGGATGTGAATTTTGTTTAGGAGCCACGTCGCACGACCGCGCAGTTGTCAGTTAAAGCGACGCAGTGCCGAATGGCGAAAAAGTGCTCTGGTCAGGAAGGGGGGGGGGGGGGCGGTTAAAACACTTGGTAAACACACTACCTCAACCAATCAGAAATGGAAAGAAACTAAATCCACCGGAAAACACTCTGCGGTGCACAAACTCCACCGATACACGGAATATCCGAAATGTACGGAATATTGACGGACAAGAGAAGCCGGCGTATAACACGCACCCCAAGTTTAGGAGGGAAATTTAAGGAAAAAAAACGTACATTTAAATGCCCATCAATGCAGCCTTATCAGTCATTTGTAGCCTTGTCAGTGTCCATCTGAAGCCTTGTCAGTGTCATTTGCAGCCTGTCCATCATTGCAGCCTTGTCCTGCAGCCTGTCCATCATTGCAGCCTTGTCCTGCAGCCTGTCTATCATTGCAGCCTTGTCCTGCAGCCTGTCCATCATTGCAGCCTTGTTCTGCAGCCTGTCTATCATTGCAGCCTGTCCATCATTGCAGCCTTGTCCTGCAGCCTGTCTATCATTGCAGCCTTGTCCTGCAGCCTGTCCATCATTGCAGCCTGTCCATCATTGCAGCCTTGTCCTGCAGCCTGTCTATCATTGCAGCCTTGTCCTGCAGCCTGTCCATCATTGCAGCCTGTCCATCATTGCAGCCTTGTCCTGCAGCCTGTCCATTATTGCAGCCTTGTCCTGCAGCCTGTCCATCATTGCAGCCTTGTCCTGCAGCCTGTCCATCATTGCAGCCTTGTCCTGCAGCCTGTCCATCATTGCAGCCTTGTCATGCAGCCTGTCCATCATTGCAGCCTGTCCATCATTGCAGCCTTGTCCTGCAGCCTGTCTATCATTGCAGCCTTGTCCTGCAGCCTGTCCATCATTGCAGCCTTGTCCTGCAGCCTGTCCATCATTGCAGCCTTGTCCTGCAGCCTGTCCATCATTGCAGCCTTGTCCTGCAGCCTGTCTATCATTGCAGCCTTGTCCTGCAGCCTGTCCATCATTGTAGCCTTGTCCTGCAGCCTGTCCATCATTTTAGCCTTGTGCATCGTTGTCCCCTTGTCAGTGTTAATTGCAGATTTTATTTTTAAAAACGGCGCCACCGAGATGTCCTGTGTATCTCGGCAGCGCCCGGTAGTTCTCGGCCGCCTTCGGCCGTTCTCGGCGGCTTTCGGACGTTTTCGGCGGCTTTCGGCCGTTCTCAGTCATTCTTGGCGGTTTTCGGCCGACGAGAAGAGCCGAAAGCCACTGAGAATGGCCGAAGGCGGCCGAAAGCCGCTGAGAACGGCCAAAAGCAGCTGAGAATGGCCAAAGGCGGCCGAAAGGCACTAGAAGGGTCGAAGGCGGCCGAAACATCGCTCAGAAATCGCGGAGGGTCAGCGTATAACACACACCCGCGATTTTCCCCTGATTTTAAGGGGAAAAAAGTGCGTGTTATACGCCGATAAAAACGGTAGGTATAAAACTAGAGGACCAACAAGTGGGGTGAAGGATAGGAGCGTGGTGTACAGCTACGCAGCGGATATAAATACGGTAGAAATGAACTATAAGCTCCTGGCAAGATGGTATTTGACACCGGAAAAGAATTCACAAATACCAACCGGACAAATCCCCGCAGTGCCGGAGGGAACAGAGGACCAGGAGGATACACATCTGGTGGGAGCATCCAAAAAGTAAGGAATATTGTCAGGAAAATCCCCCGGAATACACAGAAGAGGTAACTGGAGAAAAGATAATCAATAGTCTGCAGACGTGTCAATTCCATGATTCTAAAGTTCCAAATAAGCAATATGGAAAAACATTAAAGTGACTTTTTACTACAGGCAAAGCCCATAACCCTTCCATGACTAAATCTATTTCTGACATTTGCTGTTTACAAGTTAAAATCCGTATTTTTTAATCCACAAATATATATATATATATATATTAAAAAAAAAAAATATATATATATATATATATATATAAACATATATATATATATATATATATATATATATATATATATATATATATATATATATATATAAACATATATATATATATATAAACATATATATATATATATATATATATATATATATATATATTTATATTTATATATATATATATATGTTTATAAATATAAATATATATATATATATACACACATATAGATATTTATATTTAAATATTTTTTTTTTTTTAGAAGAGAATCTAAAGAATAAAATGGTGGTTGTTGCAATATTTTATGTCACAATGTATCTGTGCAGTGTGTTTTAAACAAAATTTTTGTGGAGAAGTGACACTTTCATGAATTAAAGAAAAACAAACAAAAAAAACAGTATAGTTATCCCAATTTTTTATTTTTTTTATAATGTGAACGCTGAGTAAATAGATACCGAACACGTCACGCTTTAGAATTGCACGCACCCGTGGAATGGCGACAAACTTTGGTACATAAAAACCTCCATAGGCGACGCTTTTTTATTTTTTATTTTTTTTTTACAGGTTACCAGGTTAGAGTTACAGAGGAGGTCTAGGGATAGAATTATTGCTCTCGCTCTGACGATCGCAGCGATACCTCACATGTGGGGTTTGAACACCGTTTACATATGCGGGCGCGACTTCCGTATGCGTTTCCTTTGCTGCGCAAGCTCGCAGCGACGGGGGGGGGGCGCTTTAATTTTTTTTTCTTATTTATTTTAGTTTTTTTTATATTATAAAATTGTGTTTTTTTTTTTGTTTTTTTTTTAAGAAATGTATCACTTTTATTGCTGTCACAAGGAATGTAAACATCCCTTGTGACAGTAATAGGTGGTGACAGGTCCTCTTTAAAAAAAAAAACAAATCCCTCGTTTACACATAAAAGTATTCAGATCGGCAAAAACAGCGATTCTAATTACTGTATATTTTTTAAAAATCCGACGCCATCGGCAGCTGAGTAAACAGGAAGTGACGTGTGGATAAATATGGGGTAGGGAAAAACAGAATCTTTATAAGACAGGTGTAGCGGGTAATAATAGTAGTAACTAAGATTTTCATGCTAAGTTTCGGCAAGTTTTTCTTGTCTGTTTCTTCTTCTTTTTTTTTTCCCCCCCCCGATAAATAAATTTAAAAAAATTTAATAATTAATATTGCCCCAGGAAGAACACCACAATGACGTAAAACCGAGAAGGAGACTGAGAATGAACGTGAAAGTTGAATAAGTCTCTCGACAGAATTTTTGCTGATGTGGTTATAAAAAAATAAAGAAATAAAAATAGAGAAATAAAAAAAAATAATAAAATAAAATAAAGAAATAAAAAAAATAAATAAATAAAGAAATAAAAAAAATAATAAAGAAATTAAAAAAAAAAAAAAATGAAATAAAAAAAGTAAAAAAATAATATAGCTCGATCAGCACTCGATCCCGGGTTAGTGTGTCTCAGGGTCGACCATCAGAGTGTTTTAGGTGGAAAAAAAAAAGTGAAACGCTCACTATTGTTCCAGGGCCGGGTACAAACAACGAATAGCGCTCACATATGTGGTATCGCCACGAAGGTCTGGAGTCGGGAATTTATTATGGGGGGGGGTTTCTCCTGGTGGTGGGTCGTGATAATTGTGTGAAAAAAAAATTTAATAAAAATTAAATAAAAATAAAATAAAATAAATATAACAAAAAAAAAACAGAAGCTACCTCTTAACATTTTGTCACCAAAAGATTTTCTACAACAAACATTAGTATAGAAATTTCCAGTAGAATCCTAAAAACAAGCAAAATTGTCGCGTTCTGTATTTTCCAAAATAAAAACAAATTAAAAAAATTTGATTCCGACTTTTTATAAATCAACACTTTACTGGAAATGCAAAGCTGGAGCTCCCCCTAGTGATTATAATGGAGAATGACAGGAGGAATCCTGGGGGAGGTCAGCAAAATGATATATCTGGAGAACGGTGATGTCACTCCTGTATAATATACCTTTATACAGTGCCTTGAAAAAGTATTCATACCTCTTGATGTTTCCCACATTTTGTCATGTTACACCCAAAAATGTAAATGTATTTTATTGGGATTTTATGTGATGGACCAACACAAAGTGTCACATAATTGTGAAGTGGAAGGAAAATGATAAATGATACAAATAAATATGTGAAAAGTGTGGGGGAGGGGCATTTGTATGGCGCCCCCTTTACTCTGATACCCCTAACTAAAATCAAGAGGAACCAATCGCCTTCAGAAGTCCCCTAATTAGTAAATAGAGCCCACCTGTGTGTCATTTAATCTCAGTATAAATACAGCTGTTCTGTGAAGCCCTCAGAGGTTTGTTAGAGAACCTTAGTAAACAAACAGCATCATGAAGGCCAAGGAACACACCAGACAGGTCAGGGATAAAGTTGTGGAGAAGTATAAAGCAGGGTTAGGTTATAAAAAAATCTCCCAAGCTTTGATCATCTCACGGAGCTCTGTTCAATCCATCATCGGAAAATGGAAAGAGTATGGGCACAACTGCAAACCTACCAAGACATGGCCGTCCACCTAAACTGACCGGGCCGGGCAAGGAGAGCATTGATCAGAGAAGAGCCAAGAGGTCCATGGTAACTCTGGAGGAGCTGCAGAGATCCACAGCTCAGGGGGGAGAATCTGTCCACAGGACAACTATTAGTCGTCTCTCCACAAATCTGCCCTTTATGGAAGAGTGACAAGAAGAAAGACATTGGAGGAAGAAAGTCATAAGAAGTCCTGTTTGTAGTTTGTGAGAAGCCATGTGGGGGAGGGGGCAGCAAACATGTGGAAGAAGGTGATCTGGTCAGAGGAGACCAAAATTCAACTTTATGGCCTAAAAGTAAAACGCTATGTGTGGGGGAAACTAACACCGCCCATCCCCCGAACACACCATCCCCACCGTGAGACATGGTGGTGGCAGCATCATGTGGTGGGGATGGTTTTCTTCAGCAGGGACAGGGAAGCTGGTCAGAGTTGATGGGAAGATGGATGGAGACAAATACAGGACAATCTTAGAAGAAAACCTGTTAGAGTCGGCAAAAGACTTGAGACCGGGGCGGAGGTTCCCCTTCCAGCAGGACAACGACCCGAAACATCCAGCCAGAGCTACAATGGAATGGTTTACATCAAAGCATATTCATGTGTTAGAATGGCCCAGTCACAGTCCAGACCTAAATCCCATTGAGAATCTGTGGCCAGACTTGAAAATTGCTGATCACAGACGCTCCCCATCCAATCTGACAGAGCTTGAGATATTTTACAAAGAAGAAGAATGGGCAGAAATGTCCTCTCTAGATGGGCAAAGCTGGTAGAGACACCCCCAAAAAGACTTGTAGAGAAAGGGGGTTCTACAAAGTATTGACTCCAGGGGGCGCCATACAAATGCCCCTCCCCCACACCTTTCATATTTATTTGTATCATTTATCATTTTCCTTCCACTTCACAATTATGTAACACTTTGTGTTGGTCCATCACATAAAATCCCAATAAAATACATTTATGGTTTTGGTTGTGACAAAATGTGGGGAATGTCAGGGGGTATGAATACTTTTTCAAGGCACTGTATATCTTATATGTCGGGGGTGGTGATGTCACTTTAAACCACATACATTTTATGGGTAAGTCTCACCCAGACCCCCACCTCTAAATATGTGGGGACCCCCTGTCAGGTCTACTTCATGGGTTGGCCCTCAATATGCGGGGATGGCCCACCGACCGGGTTGAGACGCCGCGTTCCCCCGGGACATGGCGCGGCACACGCCACCCACACCACAGAGGGTCAAAATTCAGAACAGTTGGCGCCTGTGGCCTTTGCTGCCTCTGATCTCCTGCCACCTTTTTGCATAAACTTCACGTCACAGGAGCGCGATCGGGGGAGGGGGGGGCAGAGGCAGAACGTTGTCACCCTGTAACAGGAAGTGCCTGAAGGTGGTTGGATTACCGGAGAATTTTTTAAAGAAAGCTGCAGTTTTGAAGAAGATGGAAAATGGTTCCCGAAATGACGTTAATGAACGGGGGGGGGGGGTTTTAATGGCGGGATTGGACGCTGCAAATCAAATGCGGTTATTTTTTCGAACGCGGTACAAAGAGGCCCCCCCCTCCGAGAATACCCCTCACCCCCCCCCCCCCCCCATTGGCTCTCTGGGCAGAACGCAGCCCTTCCTTATCTCTCACGGTAGACTAAGCGGCGGATCCTGTTCTGTCCTATCTCCTCTTCATTACCTCATTATCTATGCTGTTCAGTCCATTAATTTGGCGGTTTTATTAGCCGATTCGCCGTGTTTGGTCCTGTCGCGGTGACAAGCATTTCAAGGAGCTAATCTGACAGCTAATGACTCCATTAAGCCCCGCATACTAATTGGTTTACATCAGGGGACTGAAATTAATTGATGTAAATAAATTAGCACCTGAGCGCGCGTTCGCCCAGCCGCAGGGGGGAACCCGCAAATATCCGAGATAGGGATGGCGAGGGCCGTTATCTGCTGCGCCGACCGTCCGTCCCGCCATATCTGTGACCGATCCACCGGGCAGCCTACACCCGAGGGGAGACGCCGGTCTTAGAGGACGGTGAAATGAGACTTTGTTGCTTCGGTTATTTCCTCCCCCCCCCCCCCCCCCCCGTTCAGCGCATCTACTTTATTTAATATTTAAAAAAAAAAAAAGTTTTCAGTATATATTTATTAAAAGGTAAAAAAAAAAAAAAAAACAGAAATATCAACTTGTGTGGCTAGAGGTTATCAAGTCAGATGAGTGACCCGAGCGACGTTCATCGAACAATGAAAAAAAAATTGCCCCCCCCCCCCCGAATGTTCCAGAACAATTGTCACCTTTGCATTGGATTTCATGATGTAATGTACAAATATCTTTGTGCTGACATCTAGTGGCAATTCAGTGTAACTACAACGTATTTTTACTGTATTTCTGAAATGGCACATTCCAGGTTACCTGTATGTTGAGGTTAAGTTGATTTAGTCCTAGACCCCCCCCCCTTCTTCTTCATGTTTTTTTGGTCATTTACCAGTCTTCATAGTAGGCACAAAGTATAGAAAATCATTGTCTACCTGATACTAGACATGTACACTAGACAATTCATTATGTTCCGAATTCGTTTTTTTTTTTTACGAATTTCGACAAATTTATGAATTCGGAAATATCCGAATTAACAAAAATCAGTTTAACGAATTTTTCTGAATATTCGTAAATTCCAATATTCGAAAATCCGGAAATCCAAAAAATTTGAAAAATCTGAAATAATAACTAACCAATACCAACTTAACTACTACTAACTATTCAGATAAGTATTGGAATTTCCTTTCAAATCTGGCTGTTAGTGAATGTAACGAATACGAATTTATCCAAAGTTACGAATTATCCGAAATAACGAATAGCGTATCTAAACAAATGGAACGTAACAAATTAATAATAATAATAATAATGTACAATTTGTTTTGTTGCGAATTCGCTTTTTTACCGAATTTTGACGAATTTGTGAATTTGGAAATATCCGCATTAACGAAAACCCGTTAAACAAAATTTTTCTAAATATTTTCGTAAATTTGAAAATTCAGAAACCCGGAAACCTGAAAATTGGAAAATCTGAAATAATAACTAACCAATAACAACTTAACTACTATTAACTATTCAATTTCTAGGTATTGGAATTTCCTTTCAAATTTTTCTGTTAGTGAAGGTAACGAATATGGATTTATTTAGTTTTTTGAGTCATTCGTTATGAACGCAATTCGTAAAATTAAAAAATTTGAAAATCCGAAAATAAGAATGAAAATCCAAAAATTCAAGAAAATCTGAAAATAAGAATGAAAATCCGAAAATTCAAAAACCTGAAAATTCTAAAATTCTAAATAATAACTAACTAATAATAATTACTATCACTCACTAATAAATTATAGGTATTGGAATTTCCTTTCAAATTTGTCTGTTAGTGAACGTAACGAATACGAATTTATCCGAAGTTACGAATTATCGGAAATAACAAATAGCTTATCTGAACAAATGGAACATAAGGAATTAATAATAATTAATAATAATAATAATAAATAAATATTATAAATAATAAACAAATAATAATAAATTTAAAAAATAAATAATAATAAATAACAATAATAGAAATAAAATGTATTAATAAATTGTTCCATTTCATTTATTAATGCGGCATAGGTTATTTTGGGTAATTTGGGTAAATTCGTATTCGTTACGTTCACTAACAGCCAAATTTGAAAGGAAATTCCAATACCTATAATTTAACCACTTAAGCCCCGGACCATTTGACTGGCCAAAGACCAGAGCGCTTTTTGCGATTCGGCACTGCGTCGATTTAACTGACAATTACGCGGTCGTGCGACGTGGCTTCCAAACAAAACTGGCGTCCTTTTTTTTCCCCACAAATAGAGATTTCTTTTGGTGGTATTTGATCGCCTCTGCGGTTTTTATTTTTTGCGCTATAAACCCCAAAAAAAGCGACAATTTTGAAAAAAATTTTTACTTTTTGTTATAATAAATATCCCCCAAAAATATATAAAAAAACATTTTTCCTCAGTTAGGCCGATACGTATTCTTCTACATATTTTTGGTAAAAAAAAAAAAAAAATCTCAAAAATCGTTTATTGATTGGTTTGCACACAAGTTATAGCGTCTACAAAATAAGGGATAGTTTTTATGGCATTTTTATTAATAATTTTTTTTTTTTTTTTTACTAGTAATGGCGGCGATCAGCGATTTTTATGGCGCACACATCGGACACTTTTGGTGCGATTTTGGGACCATTCACATTTAAACAGCGATCAGTGGAATTAAAAATGCACTGATCACTGCGTAAATGTGACTGGCAGTGAAGGGGTTAACCACTAAGGGGGGGGGGGGGGCGCTGTAGGGGTTAAGTGTGTCCTGGGGAGTGATTCTAACTGTGGGGGGGAGGGGCTGTGTGTGACACGTCACTGATCAGCGCTCCCGATTACAGGGATCTGTGATCAGTGACACTGTCACTAGGCAGAACGGGGAGATGCTTGTTTACATTAGCATCTCCCCGTTCTTCCTCTCCGTGAGAACGATCGCGGGTATCCCTGCGGAACATCGATCGCACTCACGGGGCTCGCGCCCGGAAACCGCCTCTTAAAGGGCAACGTACAGGTATGTTAATCTGCCTGTATGTGCCCTTCTGCCGACGTATATCAGCGTGAGCCGGTCGGGCAAGCGGTTAATAGTTAGTTATTCTTTTGAATTTTCGGATTTTCGAATTGAAGTGTGTGTGTGACGTCACCGCGTGGCGGCGGAGGTGTGAGATGCTGCGGCCAGGTGTTTTTTAATGTGTAGCCTGTTATTCACCGCATAACTGTAAGCGGATTTGACCGTTTTCATTAAACCTTTTTTTATCCTGTATTACGCTATGAGCTTCTCACTGCTGCTTCCCATCTGTGATTGTCTGATGAGCGGCCCAAGGATAGTATAAAGCCGATCCCAATGCGTTTCGGATGGAGTAATGTCGAGGATACAAATTGGATATGGGTTCCACGTATTGCTGGATGGATGATATGCTTTCCTGATCCCTGCAATTCGGGATCCACTCCGTCTGATAAGCGCCATCTTTCTTTCTTTTTTTTTAAAGGAGCACCTTTGAGCATTTCAGCACTTTAATATTTTGCTACACATCGAGCACCTTTTCACATATGGACTATATTTTGTGAAGAAGAGGAGGAGAGCGAATGAAATGGGACTATAAAAGTGCAATATGCAATTCAAACCAAAGGATAAAGTAAAATCTTCAATATTTATGAACAAAAGTCTAGAAAATCTTATTCATAAAAATCAATATGCTTATAACCCAATTTGTTATGGTCCGCGCATAGCACCCCTGAGGAAAAAAAAGTAAAATAATAAGGGCGAAACCTGACGTGGATCCATTTATGTACTTCATAGTTTCATAGTTAGTAAGGTTGAATAAAGACACCAGTCCATCCAGAGTGAGTGTCTACAATTGTCCCTATCCCTGTACATTGCACACTCACATCAGTCCTACCCTCAAGGAGCCCACAATCTAAGGCCCCTATTCATATACTAGGGCCAATTTTGGACAGAAGCCAATTAGCCTACCTGCATGTCTTTGGAGTGTGGGAGGAAACCGGAGGAAACCCATGCAGGCACAGAAGAACATGCAAACTCCAGGCAGGTAGTGGTGCTGGTTGGGATTCGAACCAACGACCCTTTTTTACTGCTAGGTGAGAGTGCTAACCACTATACCACTGTGCCTTGTCAGAAACCACAAATCAAGCTGAGACAGAAGTACCGTTAAATGACCACTTGTTTAATAATAATTTAAAAAGGGTAAATAGAATAGTCAAAACATAGCCAGAGTTCAGGAACCGGACGGATATTCAGACAAGCCAAAACGTCAGGGAGCCGGAGAGGGACTAGTAGAACAGCAAGCAGGATCTGGGAGCCAGAAGGGATGTCAGCCAAGCAAGTCTTTATACAGGAATGCAGAAGAGCGTCTCTAGAGATGTGACCAAGGCGAAGGCAGAGATCACCTAGACTGGATGGCTTACATAGGCAGGACTTACGAGCAGGATATCATCAACAGATGAGTCACTGTGGGCTGATAGGAGCTGGCGATTACCGAAGCTGAGCGGCCAGCTCAGAGAAGGAAGGACTGGGCCCAGCCCTGACAATACCGCTATAAATAATATGAACCATAAAAAATTAGGTTTATAAGCATATTGAGTTTTATGATTAAGCTGTTTTAGAACATCTTATTCATAAAAATCAATATCCTTATAACCCAATTATTTTGGTCGGCGAGATAGCATCCCCTGAGGAAGCCCAATAATAGGGTGAAACCTGTCGGGATTCATCTATATACCACTATAAATAATATGGGCCATAGAAAAATTGGGGTATAAGCCAATTTTTTATGTTCCAAACTATTTATAGCGATATATAGATGGATCCCGACAGGTTTCGCCTTATTATTGGGCTTCATCAGGATGCTAACCACAGACAATAAAAACATTGGGTTATAAACATATTGATTTTTATGAATGAGATGTTGGAGACTCTAAAACATCTTATTCATCAAAATCAATTCCTATAACCACTTTTTATGGGTTTATACCAAAAACTGTGGGTTATAAGCACATTGATTTTATGAATAAGATGTTTTAGACTCTAAAACATCTTATTCATAAAAATCAATATGCCTATAACCTAATTTTTTATGGTCCAAACTATTTATAGCGTTATAAAGATGGATCTCGACAGGTTTCGCCCTATTATTGGACTTCCTCAGGGATGCTATCCACGAACAATTAAAAAAAATTGGGTTATAAGCATATTGATTTTATGAATAAGATGTTTGAGACTCTAAAACATCTTATTCATAAAAATCACTATGCCTATAACCCAATTTTTTATGGGTTATACCAAAAACTGTGGGGCTATAAGCATATTGATTTTTGATGAATAAGATGTTTTAGGCTAGGAGGTGGGAATGGGAGTAGGGGGAAGAAGATTTGTGCTAGGAGGGAAATTTTTTGTGGGGGGGTTGTGCTAGGAGGGGGGAATGGGAGTGGGGGAAGAAGATTTGTGCTAGGAGGGGACATTTTTCATGGGTGTTAGTGGGGGTTGTGCTAGCGGGGGAGATTTGTGGTAGGAGGAGAGATGGGGGGGTTGTTGCTAGGAGGGGGGATGGAATTGGGGGAAGAGGATTTGTGCTAGGAGGGGAAATTTTTCATGGGAGGGTGGTGGGGTTTGTGCTAGTAGAGGTGATTTGTATTGGAGGGAGATTTGGGGGTTGTGCTAGGAGGGGGAATGGGAGTGGGGGAAGATGATTTGTGCTAGAGGGATTTTTTTGGGGGGGTGGTGGGGTTGTGCTAGTAGAGGAGATTTTTCATGGAAGGGTGATGGGGTTTGTGCTAGTAGGGGTGATTTGTGCTAGGGGGGATTTTGGGGGTTTACTAGGAGGGGGGAATGGGAGTGGGGAAGCGGATTTGTGCTAGGAGGGGAAATTTTTCATGGGTGTTGGTGGGGGTTGTGCTAGCGGGGGAGATTTGTGGTAGGAGGAGAGATTTGGGGGGTGGTGCTAGTAGGGGGGAATGGGAGTGGGGGAAGAGGATATGTGCTAGGAGGGGAATATTTTTTGGGCGGGTGTGGTGGGGGTTTGTGCTAGTAGAGGAGATTTGGGGAGGTTGTGCTAGGAGGGGGAATGGGAGTGGGGGAAGAGGATTTGTGCTAGGAGGGGAAATTTTTCATGGGCGTTGGTGGGGGTTGTGCTAGCGGGGGAGATTTGTGGTAGGAGGGGAGATTTGGGGGGTGGTGCTAGGAGGGGGGAATGGGAGTGGGGGAAGAGGATTTGTGCTAGGAGGGGAATTTTTTCATGGAGGGGTGATGAGGTTTGTGCTAGTAGGGGTGATTTGTGCTAGGGGGCTATTTGGGGGGTTGTGCTAGGAGGGGGGGATGGGATTGGGGGAAGAGGATTTGTGCTCGGAGGAGTATTTTTTGGGGGGGTTGGGGGTTTGTGTTGGGGGGATTTGGTGAGAGAGAGGAGTTGAGCTTGGAGGGGGGATGGGGGGCAAAGATTTGTGCTGACAGTGGGGACTTCAGCAGAGGGGGGCAGATTTGTACGGGGAGGGGGGTAAGCATGCAGATCAATGATTTTTTTGGGGGGGTTTGGGTAACACATTATGCTGATACATCTTTTGATGCTGGACGTCCTCCAGCCAGGAAATGGGGCGGGGCTCTATCTGACTTGCTGCAGCTTGTAATGCACACGGTGAGAAGCTCACAGTGTGCGGTGAAATCAGAGGAGGCCGTTTCAGAGCAGGAGAGGAGCCGCTACAAGACTGGGGGGGAGGGGAGCTTGTAGACAGATCCCACCGCAAAGATCTGATTTCTATTGTGAGCCGGCGCAGCCGCGGCGTAACGATGCGGAACGCTCCAATCTATAGATAATGTAAAGCCGCACAGTTGCTGAAATGTCGCCGAGATTTACGGCTCTTCACAGATGTCGTTTTTGTGTCGTTCGCAGCCAAACACGGCGCTCGTTCCCCCCGTACTGCAGAAGGGAACATCTGTTACCAAATTATTTTATGGCGGAGCCGGGAAGATGAGGACTGTGAAGGTGGAAGGGAGACTGCACCGGGGGGGGAGGGGGGATCAGGACCCACCACAAGGAGCCCCCCATCTACAGGACTGCAATAAGAACACAGTGAAAATCAGTCCTTTTTTATTTTTTCTAGAAAAATCCATTTTTAGGAGAGTAGAGGACATTTCTGAAATGTGATAGGAGGACGTGTGACAACAACATAAGAGGGCGGAGTCAGAAGAATTCATTATTGTGAAAATAAGTCTTGGTGTCTCTTTTCTACCTGACTCTGTAACCATGCAACCACGTAACTCTGTAACCACGTAACTCTGTAACCATGCAACCACGTAACTCTGTAACCATGCAACCACGTAACTCTGTAACCATGCATCCACGTAACTGTAACCACTTAACTCTGTAACCATGCATCCACGTAACTCTGTAACCACATAACTCTGTAACCATGCAACCACGTAACTCTGTAACCATGCAACCACGTAACTGTAACCATGCATCCACTTAACTCTGTAACCATGCAACCACTTAACTCTGTAACCATGCAACCACGTAACTCTGTAACCATGCAACCACGTAACTCTGTAACCATGCAACCACGTAACTCTGTAACCATGTAACTCTGTAATCATGAAACCACGTAACTGTAACCATGCATCCACTTAACTCTGTAACCATGCAACCACTTAACTCTGTAACCATGCAACCACGTAACTCTGTAACCATGCAACCACATAACTCTGTAACCATGCAACCACGTAACTGTTACCATGCATCCACTTAACTCTGTAACCATGAAACCACGTAACTCTGTAACCACGTAACTCTGTAACCATGCAACCACGTAACTCTGTAACCACATAACTCTGTAACCATGCAACCACGTAACTCTATAACCATGCAACCATGTAACTGTAACCACTTAACTCTGTAACCATGCAACCACGAAACTCTGTAACCACGTAACTCTGTAACCATGCAACCACGTAACTCTATAACCATGCATCCACGTAACTGTAACCACTTAACTCTGTAACCATGCAACCACGTAACTCTGTAACCACGTAACTCTGTAACCATGCAACCACGTAACTCTGTAACCATGCAACCACGTAACTCTGTAACCATGCATCCACGTAACTGTAACCACTTAACTCTGTAACCATGCATCCACGTAACTCTGTAACCACATAACTCTGTAACCATGCAACCACGTAACTCTGTAACCATGCAACCACGTAACTGTAACCATGCATCCACTTAACTCTGTAACCATGCAACCACTTAACTCTGTAACCATGCAACCACGTAACTCTGTAACCATGCAACCACGTAACTCTGTAACCATGCAACCACGTAACTCTGTAACCATGTAACTCTGTAATCATGAAACCACGTAACTGTAACCATGCATCCACTTAACTCTGTAACCATGCAACCACTTAACTCTGTAACCATGCAACCACGTAACTCTGTAACCATGCAACCACATAACTCTGTAACCATGCAACCACGTAACTGTTACCATGCATCCACTTAACTCTGTAACCATGAAACCACGTAACTCTGTAACCACGTAACTCTGTAACCATGCAACCACGTAACTCTGTAACCACATAACTCTGTAACCATGCAACCACGTAACTCTATAACCATGCAACCATGTAACTGTAACCACTTAACTCTGTAACCATGCAACCACGAAACTCTGTAACCACGTAACTCTGTAACCATGCAACCACGTAACTCTATAACCATGCATCCACGTAACTGTAACCACTTAACTCTGTAACCATGCAACCACGTAACTCTGTAACCACGTAACTCTGTAACCATGCAACCACGTAACTCTGTAACCATGCAACCACGTAACTCTGTAACCATGCATCCACGTAACTGTAACCACTTAACTCTGTAACCATGCATCCACGTAACTCTGTAACCACATAACTCTGTAACCATGCAACCACGTAACTCTGTAACCATGCAACCACGTAACTGTAACCATGCATCCACTTAACTCTGTAACCATGCAACCACTTAACTCTGTAACCATGCAACCACGTAACTCTGTAACCATGCAACCACGTAACTCTGTAACCATGCAACCACGTAACTCTGTAACCATGTAACTCTGTAATCATGAAACCACGTAACTGTAACCATGCATCCACTTAACTCTGTAACCATGCAACCACTTAACTCTGTAACCATGCAACCACGTAACTCTGTAACCATGCAACCACATAACTCTGTAACCATGCAACCACGTAACTGTTACCATGCATCCACTTAACTCTGTAACCATGAAACCACGTAACTCTGTAACCACGTAACTCTGTAACCATGCAACCACGTAACTCTGTAACCACATAACTCTGTAACCATGCAACCACGTAACTCTATAACCATGCAACCACGTAACTGTAACCATGCATCCACTTAACTCTGTAACCATGCAACCACTTAACTCTGTAACCATGCAACCACTTAACTCTGTAACCATGCAACCATGTAACTGTAACCATGCATCCGCTTAACTCTGTAACCATGCAACCACGTAACTGTTACCATGCATCCACTTAACTCTGTAACCATGAAACCACGTAACTCTGTAACCACGTAACTCTGTAACCATGCAACCACGTAACTCTGTAACCACATAACTCTGTAACCATGCAACCACGTAACTCTATAACCATGCAACCACGTAACTGTAACCACTTAACTCTGTAACCATGCAACCACGTAACTCTGTAACCACGTAACTCTGTAACCATGCAACCACGTAACTCTATAACCATGCATCCACGTAACTGTAACCACTTAACTCTGTAACCATGCAACCACGTAACTCTGTAACCACGTAACTCTGTAACCATGCAACCACGTAACTCTGTAACCATGCAACCACGTAACTCTGTAACCATGCATCCACGTAACTGTAACCACTTAACTCTGTAACCATGCATCCACGTAACTCTGTAACCACATAACTCTGTAACCATGCAACCACGTAACTCTGTAACCATGCAACCACGTAACTGTAACCATGCATCCACTTAACTCTGTAACCATGCAGCCACTTAACTCTGTAACCATGCAACCACGTAACTCTGTAACCATGCAACCACGTAACTCTGTAACCATGCAACCACGTAACTCTGTAACCATGTAACTCTGTAATCATGAAACCACGTAACTGTAACCATGCATCCACTTAACTCTGTAACCATGCAACCACTTAACTCTGTAACCATGCAACCACGTAACTCTGTAACCATGCAACCACATAACTCTGTAACCATGCAACCACGTAACTGTTACCATGCATCCACTTAACTCTGTAACCATGAAACCACGTAACTCTGTAACCACGTAACTCTGTAACCATGCAACCACGTAACTCTGTAACCACATAACTCTGTAACCATGCAACCACGTAACTCTATAACCATGCAACCACGTAACTGTAACCATGCATCCACTTAACTCTGTAACCATGCAACCACTTAACTCTGTAACCATGCAACCACTTAACTCTGTAACCATGCAACCATGTAACTGTAACCATGCATCCGCTTAACTCTGTAACCATGCAACCACGTAACTCTGTAACCATGCATCCACGTAACTGTAACCACTTAACTCTGTAACCATGCATCCACGTAACTCTGTAACCACATAACTCTGTAACCATGCAACCACGTAACTCTGTAACCATGCAACCACGTAACTGTAACCATGCATCCACTTAACTCTGTAACCATGCAACCACTTAACTCTGTAACCATGCAACCACGTAACTCTGTAACCATGCAACCACGTAACTCTGTAACCACGTAACTCTGTAATCATGAAACCACGTAACTGTAACCATGCAACCACATAACTCTGTAACCATGCAACCACGTAACTGTAGCCATGCAACCACGTAACTCTGTAACCATGCAACCACGTAACTCTGTAACCATGCAACCACGTAACTCTGTAACCATGTAACTCTGTAATCATGAAACCACGTAACTGTAACCATGCATCCACTTAACTCTGTAACCATGCAACCACTTAACTCTGTAACCATGCAACCACGTAACTCTGTAACCATGCAACCACATAACTCTGTAACCATGCAACCACGTAACTGTTACCATGCATCCACTTAACTCTGTAACCATGAAACCACGTAACTCTGTAACCACGTAATTCTGTAACCATGCAACCACGTAACTCTGTAACCACATAACTCTGTAACCATGCAACCACGTAACTCTATAACCATGCAACCATGTAACTGTAACCACTTAACTCTGTAACCATGCAACCACGAAACTCTGTAACCACGTAACTCTGTAACCATGCAACCACGTAACTCTATAACCATGCATCCACGTAACTGTAACCACTTAACTCTGTAACCATGCAACCACGTAACTCTGTAACCACGTAACTCTGTAACCATGCAACCACGTAACTCTGTAACCATGCAACCACGTAACTCTGTAACCATGCATCCACGTAACTGTAACCACTTAACTCTGTAACCATGCATCCACGTAACTCTGTAACCACATAACTCTGTAACCATGCAACCACGTAACTCTGTAACCATGCAACCACGTAACTGTAACCATGCATCCACTTAACTCTGTAACCATGCAACCACTTAACTCTGTAACCATGCAACCACGTAACTCTGTAACCATGCAACCACGTAACTCTGTAACCATGCAACCACGTAACTCTGTAACCATGTAACTCTGTAATCATGAAACCACGTAACTGTAACCATGCATCCACTTAACTCTGTAACCATGCAACCACTTAACTCTGTAACCATGCAACCACGTAACTCTGTAACCATGCAACCACATAACTCTGTAACCATGCAACCACGTAACTGTTACCATGCATCCACTTAACTCTGTAACCATGAAACCACGTAACTCTGTAACCACGTAACTCTGTAACCATGCAACCACGTAACTCTGTAACCACATAACTCTGTAACCATGCAACCACGTAACTCTATAACCATGCAACCATGTAACTGTAACCACTTAACTCTGTAACCATGCAACCACGAAACTCTGTAACCACGTAACTCTGTAACCATGCAACCACGTAACTCTATAACCATGCATCCACGTAACTGTAACCACTTAACTCTGTAACCATGCAACCACGTAACTCTGTAACCACGTAACTCTGTAACCATGCAACCACGTAACTCTGTAACCATGCAACCACGTAACTCTGTAACCATGCATCCACGTAACTGTAACCACTTAACTCTGTAACCATGCATCCACGTAACTCTGTAACCACATAACTCTGTAACCATGCAACCACGTAACTCTGTAACCATGCAACCACGTAACTGTAACCATGCATCCACTTAACTCTGTAACCATGCAACCACTTAACTCTGTAACCATGCAACCACGTAACTCTGTAACCATGCAACCACGTAACTCTGTAACCATGCAACCACGTAACTCTGTAACCATGTAACTCTGTAATCATGAAACCACGTAACTGTAACCATGCATCCACTTAACTCTGTAACCATGCAACCACTTAACTCTGTAACCATGCAACCACGTAACTCTGTAACCATGCAACCACATAACTCTGTAACCATGCAACCACGTAACTGTTACCATGCATCCACTTAACTCTGTAACCATGAAACCACGTAACTCTGTAACCACGTAACTCTGTAACCATGCAACCACGTAACTCTGTAACCACATAACTCTGTAACCATGCAACCACGTAACTCTATAACCATGCAACCACGTAACTCTGTAACCACGTAACTCTGTAATCATGAAACCACGTAACTGTAACCATGCAACCACATAACTCTGTAACCATGCAACCACGTAACTGTTACCATGCATCCACTTAACTCTGTAACCATGAAACCACGTAACTCTGTAACCACGTAACTCTGTAACCATGCAACCACGTAACTCTGTAACCACATAACTCTGTAACCATGCAACCACGTAACTCTATAACCATGCAACCACGTAACTGTAACCATGCATCCACTTAACTCTGTAACCATGCAACCACTTAACTCTGTAACCATGCAACCATGTAACTGTAACCATGCATCCGCTTAACTCTGTAACCATGCAACCACGTAACTCTGTAACCATGCAACCACGTAACTCTGTAACCACATAACTCTGTAACCATGCAACCACGTAACTCTGTAACCATGCAACCACGTAACTCTGTAACCACATAACTCTGTAACCATGCAATCACGTAACTCTGTAACCATGCAACCACGTAACTATGTAACCATGCAACCACGTAACTCTGTAACCATGCAACCACGTAACTCTGTAACCACATAACTCTGTAACCATGCAACCACGTAACTCTGTAACCATGCAACCACGTAACTCTGTAACCATGCAACCACGTAACTCTGTAACCATGCAACCACGTAACTCTGTAACCACTTAACTCTGTAACCATGCAACCACGTAACTCTGTAACCACATAACTCTGTAACCATGCAACCACGTAACTCTGTAACCATGCAACCACGTAACTGTAACCATGCATCCACTTAACTCTGTAACCATGCAACCACTTAACTCTGTAACCATGCAACCACGTAACTCTGTAACCATGCAACCACGTAACTCTGTAACCATGCAACCACGTAACTCTGTAACCATGTAACTCTGTAATCATGAAACCACGTAACTGTAACCATGCATCCACTTAACTCTGTAACCATGCAACCACTTAACTCTGTAACCATGCAACCACGTAACTCTGTAACCATGCAACCACATAACTCTGTAACCATGCAACCACGTAACTGTTACCATGCATCCACTTAACTCTGTAACCATGAAACCACGTAACTCTGTAACCACGTAACTCTGTAACCATGCAACCACGTAACTCTGTAACCACATAACTCTGTAACCATGCAACCACGTAACTCTATAACCATGCAACCATGTAACTGTAACCACTTAACTCTGTAACCATGCAACCACGAAACTCTGTAACCACGTAACTCTGTAACCATGCAACCACGTAACTCTATAACCATGCATCCACGTAACTGTAACCACTTAACTCTGTAACCATGCAACCACGTAACTCTGTAACCACGTAACTCTGTAACCATGCAACCACGTAACTCTGTAACCATGCAACCACGTAACTCTGTAACCATGCATCCACGTAACTGTAACCACTTAACTCTGTAACCATGCATCCACGTAACTCTGTAACCACATAACTCTGTAACCATGCAACCACGTAACTCTGTAACCATGCAACCACGTAACTGTAACCATGCATCCACTTAACTCTGTAACCATGCAACCACTTAACTCTGTAACCATGCAACCACGTAACTCTGTAACCATGCAACCACGTAACTCTGTAACCATGCAACCACGTAACTCTGTAACCATGTAACTCTGTAATCATGAAACCACGTAACTGTAACCATGCATCCACTTAACTCTGTAACCATGCAACCACTTAACTCTGTAACCATGCAACCACGTAACTCTGTAACCATGCAACCACATAACTCTGTAACCATGCAACCACGTAACTGTTACCATGCATCCACTTAACTCTGTAACCATGAAACCACGTAACTCTGTAACCACGTAACTCTGTAACCATGCAACCACGTAACTCTGTAACCACATAACTCTGTAACCATGCAACCACGTAACTCTATAACCATGCAACCACGTAACTGTAACCATGCATCCACTTAACTCTGTAACCATGCAACCACTTAACTCTGTAACCATGCAACCACTTAACTCTGTAACCATGCAACCATGTAACTGTAACCATGCATCCGCTTAACTCTGTAACCATGCAACCACGTAACTGTTACCATGCATCCACTTAACTCTGTAACCATGAAACCACGTAACTCTGTAACCACGTAACTCTGTAACCATGCAACCACGTAACTCTGTAACCACATAACTCTGTAACCATGCAACCACGTAACTCTATAACCATGCAACCACGTAACTGTAACCACTTAACTCTGTAACCATGCAACCACGTAACTCTGTAACCACGTAACTCTGTAACCATGCAACCACGTAACTCTATAACCATGCATCCACGTAACTGTAACCACTTAACTCTGTAACCATGCAACCACGTAACTCTGTAACCACGTAACTCTGTAACCATGCAACCACGTAACTCTGTAACCATGCATCCACGTAACTGTAACCACTTAACTCTGTAACCATGCATCCACGTAACTCTGTAACCACATAACTCTGTAACCATGCAACCACGTAACTCTGTAACCATGCAACCACGTAACTGTAACCATGCATCCACTTAACTCTGTAACCATGCAACCACTTAACTCTGTAACCATGCAACCACGTAACTCTGTAACCATGCAACCACGTAACTCTGTAACCATGCAACCACGTAACTCTGTAACCATGTAACTCTGTAATCATGAAACCACGTAACTGTAACCATGCATCCACTTAACTCTGTAACCATGCAACCACTTAACTCTGTAACCATGCAACCACGTAACTCTGTAACCATGCAACCACATAACTCTGTAACCATGCAACCACGTAACTGTTACCATGCATCCACTTAACTCTGTAACCATGAAACCACGTAACTCTGTAACCACGTAACTCTGTAACCATGCAACCACGTAACTCTGTAACCACATAACTCTGTAACCATGCAACCACGTAACTCTATAACCATGCAACCACGTAACTGTAACCATGCATCCACTTAACTCTGTAACCATGCAACCACTTAACTCTGTAACCATGCAACCACTTAACTCTGTAACCATGCAACCATGTAACTGTAACCATGCATCCGCTTAACTCTGTAACCATGCAACCACGTAACTCTGTAACCATGCATCCACGTAACTGTAACCACTTAACTCTGTAACCATGCATCCACGTAACTCTGTAACCACATAACTCTGTAACCATGCAACCACGTAACTCTGTAACCATGCAACCACGTAACTGTAACCATGCATCCACTTAACTCTGTAACCATGCAACCACTTAACTCTGTAACCATGCAACCACGTAACTCTGTAACCATGCAACCACGTAACTCTGTAACCACGTAACTCTGTAATCATGAAACCACGTAACTGTAACCATGCAACCACATAACTCTGTAACCATGCAACCACGTAACTGTTACCATGCATCCACTTAACTCTGTAACCATGAAACCACGTAACTCTGTAACCACGTAACTCTGTAACCATGCAACCACGTAACTCTGTAACCACATAACTCTGTAACCATGCAACCACGTAACTCTATAACCATGCAACCACGTAACTGTAACCATGCATCCACTTAACTCTGTAACCATGCAACCACTTAACTCTGTAACCATGCAACCATGTAACTGTAACCATGCATCCGCTTAACTCTGTAACCATGCAACCACGTAACTCTGTAACCATGCAACCACGTAACTCTGTAACCACATAACTCTGTAACCATGCAACCACGTAACTCTGTAACCATGCAACCACGTAACTCTGTAACCACATAACTCTGTAACCATGCAATCACGTAACTCTGTAACCATGCAACCACGTAACTATGTAACCATGCAACCACGTAACTCTGTAACCATGCAACCACGTAACTCTGTAACCACATAACTCTGTAACCATGCAACCACGTAACTCTGTAACCATGCAACCACGTAACTCTGTAACCATGCAACCACGTAACTCTGTAACCATGCAACCACGTAACTCTGTAACCACATAACTCTGTAACCATGCAACCACGTAACTCTGTAACCACATAACTCTGTAACCATGCAACCACGTAACTATGTAACCATGCAACCACGTAACTGTAACCATGCATCCACTTAACTTTGTAACCATGTAACTCTGTAACCACATAACTCTGTAACCATGCAACCACGTAACTCTGTAACCACATAACTCTGTAACCATGCATCCACGTAACTCTGTAACCATGCAACCATGTAACTCTGTAACCAGGTTCACACCAATTGCAGCGCGGGAATTCATGCAACAGCGCACGTTTTCCCGCACCGAACAGAGACACGCCACTGTCTGCAAACACATGGCGTTCATTCTTATTGCCCCCCCCCCCCACATCTCACAAACTTGAGGAAATTCACGGTCTGCTGTACTTTTTTGCATATTCCCGCATGCTCAGCAGCCCATTGAAATGATTGAGCTGCCGAAAATGGTCTGCGTGAGAAGACATGGGAACACACAAAGCGGGCGTGCTCGGATCCCCCAGCGTGCTTAGATACCCCCAGCGTGCTTAGATACCCCCAGCATGCTCAGATGCCCCCAGCGTCCTTGGATCCCCCAGCATGTTCAGATGCCCCCAGCGTGCTCGGATCCCCCAGTGCACTCATATGCCCCCAGTGTGCTCGGATCCCCTAGAATGCTCGGATCGGGGGAGTCAACAAACCGTGCAGATCGCCAGTGAGGGGAGTCACCAGACCGTGCAGAGCGCCAGCGGGGGAGTCACCGGACTGTGCAGAGCGCCACTTCTCAAACAGGATAGCTGAATTGATGGGCGGCCATGTTGCGTGCAGCAGAGAGCTGCCACCCAGGAATGGGGGAGGGGTGGCAAATCAAACGGCCCGCATGCCAACCTGGTGGCGTCCAGGCCTGGCACCGAAGTACTGCCTGTACCCCCTACTGGCAGCATTGCAAAGACCCACAACACCCTACTCATCATCATGGCCCCAATGCCCACTACCCCCGACACTGCAATAATCAACACTACCCCACTGCTGCACCACCCTACTCCCCTTCACTGCACCACCCTACTCCCCTTCACTGCACCACCCTACTCTCCTTCACTGCACCACCCTACTCTCCTTCACTGCACCACCCTACTCCCCTTCACTGCACCACCCTACTCCCCTTCACTGCACCACCCTACTCTCCTTCACTGCACCACCCTACTCTCCTTCACTGCACCACCCTACTCCCCTTCACTGCACCACCCTACTCTCCTTCACTGCACCACCCTACTCCCCTTCACTGCACCACCCTACTCCCCTTCACTGCACCACCCTACTCTCCTTCACTGCACCACCCTACTCTCCTTCACTGCACCACCCTACTCCCCTTCACTGCACCACCCTACTCCCCTTCACTGCACCACCCTACTCTCCTTCACTGCACCACCCTACTCTCCTTCACTGCACCACCCTACTCCCCTTCACTGCACCACCCTACTCTCCTTCACTGCACCACCCTACTCTCCTTCACTGCACCACCCTACTCCCCTTCACTGCACCACCCTACTCTCCTTCACTGCACCACTCTACTCCCCTTCACTGCACCACCCTACTCTCCTTCACTGCACCACCCTACTCCCCTTCACTGCACCACCCTACTCTCCTTCACTGCACCACCCTACTCCCCTTCACTGCACCACCCTACTCCCCTTCACTGCACCACCCTACTCTCCTTCACTGCACCACCCTACTCTCCTTCACTGCACCACCCTACTCTCCTTCACTGCACCACCCTACTCCCCTTCACTGCACCACCCTACTCTCCTTCACTGCACCACCCTACTCCCCTTCACTGCACCAACCTGCACTCACCTACTTCCCTTCACTGCACCAACCTACTTCCTACGGGGAATGCAACAAAAGTTTAAAAAAAAAAAGTAAAAAAAAATGAAATTCTAAATGAATGACAGCGTGTTGGAGAGAGTGAGACAATTAATAAAAGTAAAAATATCAAATCTGAGCACATATGTACACTGTAAATCTGTTATTAATATTATTATTATAATACAGGATTTATATAGCACCAACAGTTTACGCAGCGCTTTACAATATAAAGGAATTACCGTATATAAATATATTATATATATATATATTTTTTATTATAAATATACAGTAACTGTCGGTATTACTGATCATCATCTTTTCTCTACAAAGTAACCTCTACAATATGTCTTCAGTGTAATCATCTATTTTATTGGTTTATTATTACAAAATTGTATTATTATTATTATTATTATTATTAATATTAGTATAATTTTTTTTTTTTTTTATGGGAATGTTTTGTATCCATGGGTGATGTGCGTTCATTTTGAAATTTCCATTGGTGTATACTAGATAAATTATAATGATACAGATAGTGATACAGCACATGCAACAATCCTTGATTTTATGGGTAATACAGATATAATATTTTAGTTTCTCTGATCATATTTATTACCATTGTTATTATTATTCCTGTTTACCCGATTAAGGACCGAGCCTCTTTTTTAGATGTGGTGTTTACAAGTTAAAAAATTTTTTTTTTTTACTAGAAAATTACTTAAAAACCCCCCAAACAATATATATTTTTTTCTTCTAACACCCTAGAGAATAAAATGGCGGCCGTTGCAATACTTTCTGCCATCCCGTATTCGCGCAGCGGTCTTACAAGCGCACTTTTTTGGGGGAAAAAATACAGTTTTTGAATTAAAAAAATAAGACAACAGTAAAGTTAGCCCAATTTTTTTTTATTTTTATATGGTGAAAGATAATGTTATGCTGAATAAATTGATACCCAACACGTCACGCTTCAAAATTGCGCCCCGCTTGTGGAATGGCGATAAACTTTCACCCTTAAAAATCTCCATAGGCAACGTTTTAAAGATTCTACAGGATGCATGTTTACGGTTACAGATGAGGTCTAGGGCTAGAATTATTGCTCTCGCTCTACTGATCGCGGCGACACCTCACATGTGTGGTTTGAATACCGTTTTTAAAACGCGGGCGCTGCTCACGTATGCGTTCGCTTCTGCGCGCAAGCTCGGCGGGACGGGGCGCGTTTAAAAATGTATTTCCTTTTTTTTTTCTTATTTGTTTGACCTTTTATTTTTTATTTTTACACTGTTTTTTTTTTTTTTTAAATTGGATCATTTTTATTCCTAATAAAAGGAATGTAACCATCCCTTGTAATCGAAAAAAAAAAGCATGACAGGGCGGGTCCTCTTAAATATGAGTTCTGGGGGTCAAAACGTCATCACATCTTTTTTTTATTTTTTTTGTGGTTGAACTGGATGGACTTGTGTGTTTTTTCAACCTGACTAACTATGTAACTACCCTGTTTCCCCTAAAATAAGACCTAGTGTGATTGTCGGTGATACCTGCAATAAAAGCCCTACCCCCCAAATAAGCCCTAGTTAAAGTCCTTGTAGGTCTTCTTTTCAGGGTAGGGCTTATTTTTGAGGAAACAGAGTAGGGCTTATTTGGGGGGTAGGGCTTATATTGCAGCCAACACCGACAATCACGCTAGGTCTTATTTTAGGGGAAACAGGGTATGTAACTATGTAACGATGTAACTATCTCATATTTACACTAAAATGCAACAAAAATAAAATAAAATAAATGTTGTTTTTTTTTAATAAAAAAAAAATTCCCCATTTAGGGCCATTGGGCGGATCTGATGTTTGACTCGTCATCCAATGGTATGGAGCCGAGTGGTGGGGGGGGGGGCATCTTTCTCTCACTCGCCTTCAGGTCTCTCAGGGGAACGGATGGGATCGTCTCCGCCGCTACCGACGGCTCCGGTAAGCGGATGGAGGCGGCCCGACCGGAGCGTGGCGGGAGCCCCTGTCCCACCACCGATAAAGGTAATCTTGCGGCGAATCCGCAGCAGAGACCACTTTTATCTTAAAGAGGACCGTTTCAGACAATACCGGGGTTGTGGCAGCTCTCTGACCCACGGTGTTCTACGTCAAAGTACCGGCGTGCAGCTACGAGGGTTTGCGGTAAGTGGTCATTATTACCGATGAGTTTATAAATCATACGTATTTCATCTCACGGTGTCTGCTGAGAAATATTTGCTCCCTTATCCCTGATAAAAGGGTAAGCACCTGAAACATGTTGGATACTCCTGTAACCGGTGTTAATTTTGGCAGCAAAGTCTCAATTTAGTTTTAGTCCTAGTCTTTTGAACAAAATGCCATTTTAGTTTTAGTCCCATTTTAGTCATCTGCAACTGTTTTAGTTTTAGTCATATTTAGTCGACTAAAATCTCCAGTACATTTTAGTCAACAAAAAAAATAAATCTCATAAGTGTAGTTAAATTGTACTGCATTATTTAAGCATTTCTTTAGAATTTCCAAACCCATTATGTACTCCTGGAGTAAAATATTTTCATATGTTATTATTTATGGTATTGAGGTTTAAACAAACAAACAGATACAGATTTTGCCACTGTGGATGGTCTGAGGAGGCCTGTAATGCTGCACAGTGCTCTGGATCCCGGTGGTCAGAGGAGGCCTGTAATGCTGCACAGTGTTGGATGGTGGTCTCAGATCTGAGGGATGGTCTGTAATGCACAGTGCTCTGGATACCGGTGGACTGGTCACTGGTTAGATAAGTCCTGTAATGCTGCACAGTGTTGGATGGTGGTCTCAGATCTGAGGGATGGTCTGCAATGCACAGTGCTCTGGATACCGGTGGACTGGTCACTGGTTAGATAAGTCCTGTAATGCTGCACAGTGTTGGATGGTGGTCTTGGATCTGAGGGATGGTCTGTAATGCACAGTGCTCTGGATGCCGGTGGTCAGAGGAGGCCTGTAATGCTGCACAGTGTTGGATGGAGGGTTCAGATCTGAGGGGTGGTCTGTAATGCACAGTGCTCTGGATACCGGTGGACTGGTCACTGGATAGATAAGTCCTGTAATGCTGCACAGTGCTGGATGGTGGTCTTGGGTCTGAGGGATGGTCTGTAATGCACAGTGCTCTGGATGCCGGTGGTCAGAGGAGGCCTGTAATGTTGCACAGTGTTGGATGGTGGTCTCAGATCTGAGGGGTGGCCTGTAATGCACAGTGCTCTGGATGCCGGTGGACTGGTCACTGGATAGATAAGTCCTGTAATGCTGCACAGTGCTGGATGGTGATCTTGGGTCTGAGGGATGGTCTGTAATGCACAGTACTCTGGATGCCGGTGGTCAGAGGAGGCCTGTAATGTTGCACAGTGTTGGATGGTGGTCTCAGATCTGAGGGGTGGCCTGTAATGCACAGTGCTCTGGATGGCGTTGGACTGGTCACAGGTTAGACAAGTCCTGTAATGCTGCACAGTGTTGAATGGAGGTCTCAGATCTGAGGGGTGGCCTTTAATGCACAGTGCTCTGGATGTCGGTGAACTGGTCACTGGTTAGATAAGTCCTGTAATGCTGCACAGTGCTAGATGGTGGTCTCGGGTCTGAGGGATGGCCTGTAATGCACAGTGCTCTGGGTGCCGGTGGTCAGAGGAGGCCTGTAATGTTGCACAGTGTTGGATGGTGGTCTCAGATCTGAGGGTGGCCTGTAATGCACAGTGCTCTGGATGCCGGTGGACTGGTCATGGGTTAGATAAGTCCTGTAATGTAATGTTCAACAACTTTACTATGGACAATTCGATAATATAAATGAGAAAGAAGCACCTGGATCAGATGGCCTACACCCATGAACCCTCAAAGAGCTGAGTTCAGTTATTTCTAAGTCATTTCTAATTCTATATATATTGGAAGTCTAATAAAAAAAAATTGGCAAGGAGGCGATTTTGATAACAGTTCATACCTTCAGCCAACCAAATCATTTAAGAATTACCATCTATGCAGACTTCCAGACACAAAGATTGGGATGATGTAACTAGGACGGGGAGGGGGAGGTGTTCAACAACTTTACTTCGAACAATTAGATAATATAAATGGGAAAGAAGCACCTGGATCAGATGGCCTACACCCATGAACCCTCAAAGAGCTGAGCTCAGTTATTTCCAAGTCATTTCTAATTCTATATATATTGGAGGTCTAATAAAAAAATAAACGGCAAGAAGGCGATTTTGATAACAGTTCATACCTTCAGGTCAAGCAAATCATTTAAGAATTACCATCTATGCAGACTTCCTGACACAAAGGTTGGGATGATGTAACTAGGACGGGGGGGGGAGGGAAGGTGTTCAACAACTTTACTATGAACAATTAGATAATATAAATGAGAAAGAAACAACTTGACTAGAAAGCCTACACCCATGGGGCCACAAAGAGTTGAGTTCAGTTATTTTTAAGCCTACTAGTGATGGACATGTATCTACTTTTAAGTTTGACATTCGATGTAAGTCATCTGTTGGGTATTGGAAAGGACCACTTTCAGGTTAGGACTCTTTTCTTCTGAAATGTTTTTTTTTTACAACTACTATTGAAACCTTTTCTGCATAAACCAGTTGTTGCCATCTATGAGCTGTGGCCCATTTAATGGCATTCATAGTGGTGACTATGTAACACATATTAGCACGCTCTAAAGATCAACGTTCGTTTACTTTCAGTCCATCCATCCAGCATCTCCACCGGGCAGCTGTTTATTTGCACACAGCTATTTAAAGTCCCCCTCTAAGAAGCTCCTCCAACAGCAAAAAAAAAACACTTTGGATAAATATCAGCGCTTCCCGAGCACAAACAGAGGATTAGAGCTATCTAAACACAGTTTAACCTGCTGCCCGATATTTGTACAAGACGAGTAAAAAAAAAAAAAAAAAATGTCTGGCTTGTCTATGAGTGCTGTGACAATGTGGACAGTGTGCGGCCTGCTGGAAGTGAGATGAGGGGGGCCACCCGTTCCGGCTGATCTCCTCTGAATGGCCCGCAAGAAGGATGGGGGCGCCAATGCGCTGCCAAGAATGTGAACGCTACTGTTACCCTCCTTTCATTCTCTGGCATTGGCCCGATAGCGCCTCCCGTACAACTCACCATGACTTGGACGCTTTCCCAGAACAGGGACTAAAAAAAAAAAAAAACAGGTGACTGTTACACTCCCCCCCCCCCATGTATTCAGGTCTATGTCCGTTCTATTGGGCGATGTGCGGCCAATTATAACACGGCTGACTGACAATGGCGGATGTGACCTTACATTCACTTTTATCCCATCGTTGGCTTCAATTACCGTTTTTTTTTACCCTTTTCTCTCTCTCTCTTGTCACTCATTATGGTAATGAATTTAATTTGTGAGCTGATTAATGCTTTGGCACATGCGCCGCAATGTTCTCAATGAAACGCGGCTTGGGTGATAACGACGTCTTCCTTGGGGGGGGGGGGGTCTTCTCCAGTGAAAAAGTAACGATTCAAAGTCCATAAATTTGTGGAACTCGACAGCCATTTTGCCTGCATCGAATGTTGTCCAAGTTAGGCCCATCCATAAGGGGCGCAGGGGGCGCCACCCCCCTAATCCATGTGCCCTGGGCGCCGGACGCATGGATTCCAATGGGGGTTTTTTTTTTAAGCACATGATCAGAGCCTGAGGCTCTAATCGGCTTCAAAAAAGGGTGGGCTCGGGGCTCACAGCACTGCGCCCGGAGCCCAGCCCAGTTGTGTGATGATAACTAATTAATGCTCGCTATTGTCTTCCTGATCATCCTCCCAATCAGGAAGCGGGCCCTGAGATCCGATTGGCCAGGGAGTCTTAGGACATCCCCGGCCAATCGGGTCTCAGGACCCGCTTCTGGGAGGAGAAGCAACGGCCCCCGGCTCTTCTCAAGCTTTGCAAGCTGGGGCGAAGGGCAGCAGACCTACCCCAGATCCTCGTCATCTGCCTCCTAAGGTAAGGAGGCCTCTGATCGCCACCGTCTCCCGTGGGGGGAGGGGGGAATCATTGCCTTCCCATCCGACCCGCCCACCCCAAAATATTGATCACCAGCTGCCCCTGCTGCTAGGCAAAATTAGAAATGAAATTAAGGAAGTACACGGTTCTCCAATGGTGAGACCTCCTTGTAGTGCGACATGGCTTTGTTGATGAACGTAGCCATGTGATCACATGACTGTATAACAGAGGGTTGAGTTTGTACGTTTTTCGTTGCTGTCTTTGTGCCCACTTACCGTCTCTGTTTGTCCTGCTGACCGTCGTCTCTGGGACAGTAAGTGATGAGAAATACAAAATTTGGAGTTGTCGCCAGAAAGATGATTCCCTCTCTTACTGTTGTGTCTACATTTTTTGGATGTGTATGGAGGAGGGCCTGCCACAAAAGCGTTCATCTCACTTTTTGAAACATTTAATGGTTGAGAGCATCAAATACAGCCAACACGTTTCAGGGTTAAAAAATAAAATAAAATAGTTTCTCCCTTCTTCAAGGCTTGAACAGCCAAAGTTAATAAAATCGCAGCAGAATGTACCAGGAGACTTGTGTTAAGGCTTGATGAAGACTAACGTCTCCTGATGGCACTTAGGGGGTGGCCGGCTCAAGCCCTGGAGAAGAGCATGGCTTTTTTCTTCCAAAATACGTTGGAAGAAAGCCACTTGATCACTTCTGCGGAAGACAGAAAGAGGCCCCCCCCTTTCCCAGCCTCGGCGGTCCTACTGTGGAGCCCGGGAGCGCTGCAACTGGCACTAATTGTGGCACTACACAGAGAGCGAAGAACTGACCACAGAGAGAGAGGAACTGACCACAGAGAGCGAAGAACTGATCACAGTGAGAGAGGAACTAACCACAGAGAGAGAAACTGACCACAGAGAGAGGAACTGACCACAGAGAGAGGAACTGACCACAAAGAGAGAGAGGAACTGACCACAGAGAGAGAGGAACTGACCACAGAGAGCGAAGAACTGATCACAGTGAGAGAGGAACTAACCACAGAGAGAGAAACTGACCACAGAGAGAGGAACTGACCACAGAGAGAGGAACTGACCACAAAGAGAGAGAGGAACTGACCACAGAGAGAGAGGAACTGACCACAGAGAGAGAGGAACTGACCACAGAGAGAGGAACTGACCACAGAGAGCGAAGAACTGACCACAGAGAGAGAGGAACTGACCACAGAGAGAGGAACTGACCACAGAGAGAGGAACTGACCACAGAGAGAGGAACTGACCACAGAGAGAGAGGAATTGACCACAGAGAGAGATTAACTGACCACAGAGAGCGAAGAACTGACCACAGAGAGAGAGGAACTGACCACAGAGAGCAGAGAACTGACCACAGAGAGCAGAGAACTGACCACAGAGAGAGAGGCACTGACCACAGAGAGAGGAACTGACCACAGAGAGAGGAACTGACCACAAAGAGAGAGGAACTGACCACAGAGAGAGAGGAACTGACCACAGAGAGAGGAACTGACCACAGAGAGAGAGGAACTGACCACAGAGAGAGGAACTGACCACAAAGAGAGAGGAACTGACCACAGAGAGAGAGGAACTGACCACAGAGAGAGGAACTGACCACAGAGAGCGAATAACTGACCACAGAGAGAGAGGAACTGACCACAGAGAGAGGAACTGACCACATAGAGAGAGGAACTGACCACAGAGAGAGAGGAACTGACCACAGAGAGAGAGGAACTGACCACAGAGAGAGGAACTGACCACAGAGAGCGAAGAACTGACCACAGAGAGAGAGGAACTGACCACAGAGAGAGAGGAACTGACCACAGAGAGAGAGGAACTGACCACAGAGAGAGGAACTGACCACAGAGAGCGAAGAACTGACCACAGAGAGAGAGAAACTGACCACAGAGAGAGGAACTGACCACAGAGAGAGAGGAACTGACCACAGAGAGAGAGGAACTGACCACAGAGAGAGGAACTGACCACAGAGAGAGAGGAACTGACCACAGAGAGCGAAGAACTGATCACAGAGACAGAGGAACTGACCACAGAGAGAGGAACTGACCACAGAGAGAGAGGAACTAACCACAGAGAGAGGAACTGACAAGAGAGAGAGAGGAACTGACCACAGAGAGATAAACTGACCACAGAGAGAGAGGAACTGACCACAGAGAGAGAGTAACTGACCACAGAGAGCGAAGAACTGACCACAGAGAGAGAGGAACTGACCACAGAGAGCGAAGAACTGACGTTGTTCCTCCCTCTCTGTGACCCCGGAAGCGACGAGGATTTTGTCACTTCCGGTTTTGGCCGTTTGCTTACCTGGCCGTTACCAATTTGTGTCTGATCGGCTGCATTGGAACCCAGAGGAGAGATTTGGGGTCTAATCGAGAGGACCTGCCATGGCCCATGCTTTCACAAGGGATGTTGTTCATCGTTCATCATTCAAAGAATTGTCCAGGGAGCTGCCCAGCATCTCAGATGGATCAGCAAGAGGAGACATTGCCAGACGCAGCAGAGTTTGCAGGTACAGGTACAGACCCAGGTCCTGACACAGGGGCTCCTCCATACGGAACCAAAAATGTCGACACAACAGGAAATAAGAGTAAATCTATGCAAATCTCCAGGAAACTTCTCTCTTAACCACTTGCCAAGCACCAAAAATGTATTTACTGCTGGGGGGCAGATTCCCCCCCCCCCGGCTCAGCTACATACTCGCGGTGCTCATGGGCACTGCACGCGCCCTCTTGGGACCTACAATTTGTTATTGCGTTACTCCGCATCGGGCTGCTGCGAGCAGCCCAGATACCACAGGATACCACGCGATCGATGTGCGGTCACATATGGCAATGAACATAGATGGCCGCACACCGCATTGGGAGGGTGTATAATGCTTCTTTTTTTTCCCTAAAATGACCGGTAAAATAGCACAGGATTCCAAGGATGTTAACGCGTTTCACACAATAAAGTGTAATATAGTCATAACTAGACATGTGCATTCATTTTCGTTTTGGAAAACGATAACGAAAGTGCAGAATCCGAAAAACGAAAGATTCAACATAAATAAATGCTATATTTTCGTTTTCGTTGTTACAACAGTTCCATATTGAATAGGAGATTTGAGGTGACTCTAACAATAACAATCTGTGTCTACTGAACCTGTGGTCGAATGTGCCTAACCTTACCTCTATTAGTGCAAGATTATATAGAGAAAATATTCGACAGTGAAAAAATATTCGACATAGAGAGAAAAGATTTGACAGAGAGAAAAGATTTTGAAGTGCTAATTTTAAAGGCTAATATGCAAGTTATTGTCCTATAAAGTGTTTGGGGACCCGTGTCCTGCCCCAGGGGACATGGATCAATGCAAAAAAAGTTTTAAAAACGACAATTTTTTCGGGAGCAGTGATTTTAATAATGATTAAAGTGAAACAAAAAAAGTGTAATATTCCTTTAAATTTCGTACCTGGGGGGTGTCTATAGTATGCCTGTGAAGGGGCGCATGTTTCCCGTGCTTAGAACTGTCCCTGCACAAAGTGTCATTTCTGCAGGAAAAAAGTCATTTAAAATCACTCGCTGCTATAATGAATTGTCGGCTCCCCGTAATACAGAGAACAGTCATTGAAAGTCATTGATAAAAAAAAAAGCGTGGGGTTTCCCTCAAATTTAATTACCAGGTCTGGTATGGATATTAAGGGGAACCCTGCATCAAATTTAAAAAAAATTGACGTGGGGGTCCCCTTAAAAATCCATACCAGACCCTTTATCCGAGCACGCAACCTGGCAGGCTGCAGGAAAAGAGGGGGGACGAGAGAGCGGCCCCCCCTCCTGAACCGTACCAGGCCACATGCCGTCAACATTGGGAGGAAGCTTTGGGGTCCCCCCCCAAAGCACCATGTCCCCGTGTTGATGGGGACAAGGGCCTCATGCCCACAACCCTGGCCGGTAGTTGTGGGGGTCTACGGGTGGGGGGCTTATTAGAATCTGGAAGCCCCCTTTAACAAGGGGACCCCCAGATCCTGCCCCCCCCCTGTTTGAAATGGTAAGGGGGTACAAAAGTACTCCTACCATTTCACAAAGAAAGTGTTAAAAATAGTTAAATAAAACAAACACTTTTGAAAAAGTCCTTTATTAAATATTAAAAAAAATAAAAAAAGATTCCAGCGGTGGTAATCCACTCTTGCTATCCAGCGATGGATGATCATCTCTCCGGGGTCCAGCGATGGCTGATCTGATCCAGCGCAGCGAATCCATCCATCTTCTGTGTCCACGGAGGAGACACTGCGGGATCCCGGAGGCCTGACGTATCTTATATGCGGAGGGCGGGGCCACCCATCACCTGACCCCGCCCCCTCTGCCGCAAATGTGGAAGCCGGGCTTCCCCAATGACGTATGGGTGATTCCGCCCCCTCTGATGTAACGGAAACCTGCGTAGACACCCCAAGCTATTTTCTGAGAGGCATGTTGAGTCCATGGAATATTTTATATTTTGCCAAAAGTTGCGGGAATATTACAAACTTTTTTTTTTTTTGCACAAAGTTGTCACTAAATGATATATTGCTCACACATGCTATGGGCATAAGTGAAATTACACCCCAAAATAAATTCTGCTGCTTCTCCCGAGTACGGGGATACCACATGTGGGGGACTTTTTGGGAGCCTAGCCACGTACGGGACCCTGAAAACCAATCACTGCCTTCCGGATTTAAATATAAAATGCTACCAAAAAAACCTGTTAGCGATGGCAGGGATCAGGCCCGACTCTGCGATCGCTGCAGTTATGTGTTTAGTGTTTTGTAAGTGACAGTGATCGATCGATACTGCACTTGGGTGGACTGGGCGGAGGGGCAAAACGCAGGTGCCAGCAGGTATCTGGGCTGATCCCGCTAACAATGCGTTTTTTTGGAACCCTAAACTGCTGAGGACGCTAGTATAGATCTGATCAGATCAGATATTGATCTGTTCAGATTCTATACCACTACGGGGAGGTGTATGCTTTGCGCGTGGGTGTTAGTGGTACTGGCACTAACCTAGCACTGCCTGGGGCGATGCAGACTCTGACCATAAAACCTAATTGATATCACCCGCCGGGTGATCAGGGGGTTAAACCTTTATTGGGTAATAAATGGCGGGTGCCCTGATGCTATAAAAAGCAAACTAACTAACCAGAGTCACCCGTAACACTTATACGGTGATCACTGGTGAAAGGGTTAACTAGGGGCAATCAGGGGGTTCAAATTTTTATTAGGTAGTATATGGGGGTCCCTGGCGCTATATAAAAACCTGACTGGGAACCTAAATAACTAACTGGCTAACCAGCGTCACCAGTGACACTTATGCGGTGATCGCTGGTGAAAGGGTTAACTCTAGGGGCAATCAGGGGGTTAAAATCTTTATTAGGTAGTATATGGGGGTAACTAGCGCTATAAAAACCTGGCGGTGAACCTAAAAAAATAACTAGCTACCTAGAGGCACCAGTGACACTAATGCAGCGATCAGAAAAACGATCGCTTAGTGACACTGGCAAAAGGGGGTGAAAGGGTTACCTGGGGGCAATCAGGGGGTTAAACCTTTATTGGGGGGGTAGGGGGCTACCCTGGACCTAACACTAACTGCCCTGACAGTTTTTACTGTTACAACTGACACTGAATGCAGTGATCAGTAAATAAATGATCACTGCAATCAGTGACACTGTGACTGGGGGGGGGGGGGGGGGGCTGGGGGTGATTTGTGTGCCTATGTGTACCTACATGT
Source organism: Lithobates pipiens (assembly GCA_037367395.1). Classification (NCBI taxonomy): domain Eukaryota; kingdom Metazoa; phylum Chordata; class Amphibia; order Anura; family Ranidae; genus Lithobates; species Lithobates pipiens. The sequence continues at coordinate 61,887 of JAZDVW010002554.1, forward strand.
CAGTCTGGTCAAAAAGACCGCCCCGAGGAGAGTGACATCACTTCCTCCCTGCCTGTGTTTACTATACACAGCGGGGGAAGCTTCTCATTCGCCAGGAGCGATCGAGAGGGGATGGCCAGAAACCAACGGCCATCCCCTCATCCCGGATCGCTCCTGAAGCGAAACGGACCTCCGCAGCCAGTGGGAGGGGGTCCGATTGGACCCCCCACCCGCTGGAAGGCAAGCACTTACCGGTATTTTTTACTGCATTTTTTACTGAATGAAAGTGTGTATTGTTGTGGTTATCTGTGATTGGCCACAGCTAATCACATGGTACGGATGGGCAGTAATTGGTCCTGTCTGTGTCATGTGATCACTGTGACCAATCATGGCTAGCAACACAATTGTACGCAATGGGTCGAAGCCGTCCACTGTTTACAACTGTTACGTGATCTGCTGTGATTGGTCACAGCGATCACATGGTACCGGTAGCGGGGCCGGTACACTGGTCAGTCATCCGCGAGGCGCAGTCTTTGATGGACGTCACATGACTACCACCCGGAACAGTAGGGCTCCCGCCCCGGTTCGTCATTTTGCAATGGAAGCAGTTCATCTCTTCAGCTGTTTAGACCATTACAAAGCCAAATGTGTATTACAATGACGTTTTTCTTTGGCGAGCCAGCCAAGAGCAAATGCCCTTCTTAGTTTTTATTTTTATTTTATTTTTATTTTTTTTATTAAAGTGGCCTCGTTTGTACATTTGGGATCTGAATAAAAGAGGACATCAAAATAAATCACATTTGCCCCATGAACTTTCAGAAAATTGCCTGCCAGAAGATTTATTGTACGTGTCTATGGGGAAATCTCTTGTCGTGTACCCAGCACCGGCTGATTGGCTGAAAACAAAAGACAGGTTTTCATTTCTCGTTGCCCCCCCCCTCCCCCACCCCACCCCCCGCCTTTATTCCTGTACCTGGGGAGAGTTTAATGCACTCAGCAAAGGCAGTGGGAAGATTGAGCCAAATGTAATCCGTTTTTGCATAAGTGTTAAACACAAATCCGTAAATCCGCTATTCTTTTCACCAAAAATTTTTCTGTGTTTTAGTTTTTAACTTTATTTTTTATTTTTCTACCTTACTCTAACAAAAAAATAAATCCTCACCTTCAGTTGGGATTCTGTCTTCATGTTTTGTCTTTTGTTAGGTACCAGCTCCCTGCGTGACCTAAGAACACTGCCATCTAGTGTCCGTACAACAGACTGCAGACATATGGCAAGTATTGCGCCCCCCCCTAACCCGTGGACCTGAGTCTCCTCTACCAGGACATAGACATTCCGGCAGCACAGTGGTTATCGCTTCTGCCTGGCAGCACCGGGGTTGTTGGTTCACATCCCAACCACCGCACTACCTGCCTGGATTTTTGCATGTTCTCCTTGTGCCAGGCATGGGTTTCCTTCAGGCACTCCTTCGGGCTACAATCACATTAAGTACTTCAGGCACTCCAAAGATATGCTGATAGGTTATTTGCCTCCTGACTGAATTGGCCCCAGTATGTGGGTTAGAGACCTTAGATTGTAAGCTCCCTAGGGCAGGGACTGATGTGAATAGACAATATATGTAAAGAGCTGAGCAAATTGTCAGTGATATATATATATACATACAGTACATTGAAAAAGTATTCATACCCTGTGAAATTCTCCACATTTTGTCATGTTACAAAGAAAAACATAAATGTATTTTATTGGGATTTTATGTGATGGACCAACACAAAGTGTCACATAATTGTGAAGTGGAAGGAAAATGATAAATGATACAAACAAATATGTGAAAAGTGTGTGGGGAGGGGCATTTTTATGGCGCCCCCCGGAGTCAATACTTTGTAGAACCCCCTTTTCTCTACAAGTCTTTTTGGGGGTGTCTCTACCAGCTTTGCCCATCTAGAGAGGACATTTCTGCCCATTCTTCTTCTTTGTAAAATATCTCAAGCTCTGTCAGATTGGATGGAGAGCGTCTGTGATCAGCAATTTTCAAGTCTGGCCACAGATTCTCAATGTGATTTAGGTCTGGACTGTGACTGGGCCATTCTAACACATGAATATGCTTTGATGTAAACCATTCCATTGTAGCTCTGGCTGGATGTTTCGGGTCGTTGTCCTGCTGGAAGGTGAACCTCCGCCCCGGTCTCAAGTCTTTTGCCGACTCTAACAGGAAAATGATAAATTATGCAAATTAATATGTGAAAAGTGTGGGGGAGGGGCATTTGTATTCAGCCCCCTTTACTCTGATACCCCTAACTAAAATCTAGCGGAACCAATTGCCTTCAGAAGTCACCCAATGGCCATTTGATAGGCCAATCATTTGAATGGGACCTAAAATCTCAGTGTGGTTTTGCCATGTTTGTCGCGCGATTTATCGCATCACGTGAAGTTTGTCCCCCCAAAAATGTTCAGTAGCTACTTTTAGGCAACATGCTTCACACAATGGGGTTTGCCACGATTGCAGCGTGATTTATCGAGCGACAATCCTGCATTGCGTTTTCAGGTGCCAGTCAAATAAATTCACACCCGGGCGTTCAGAATCGTGGGACAGAATGTGAATGCAGCCTTAGATAGGAGCCAATTAACCTATCAGCATGTCTTCTGAGTGTGGGAGGAAACCAGAGTACCCGGAGGAAACGCACACAGACTCAGGGAGAACATGAAAATGCCAAGCAGGCAGTGCTGTAGTTGGGATTTGACCCAAAGACCACAGTTCTGCCAGGCAGAAGTGCTAACCACTTAGCCACTGTGCTGCCCCGTTATACGTTGGGGTGGTTGCCACTTTCTTTTTACAGGTGGACAATGGCTATCCATTCTGGACTGAGGGTGACTTTGTTTGTAAGAAAATATTTTTACCCCCCAGAATCAAAATTATATTCTATGCAAATATACGTTTCTTTTGTTTTTCTACACATTCGACAAGTCTCATGTCACACAGAGAGTCTGTTATGGGATTCCCTCTGGCAGGTGATTTGGGCTCACTTGAGGCACAAAGTCCAAGTGACACCTTGGCCTTCACCAGAGCATCCTGCAAGGAGAGACGAGCCGGGGGACCCTAGTGTCCACCGGGTTGCTTAGCTGCAAGATGTCACCAGAATGCGGCCCTCAGGATCAACCAGCCAGGAGGATTACAAGATGGCTGCGCTATGGAGATTCATTTGTGGCAATAAAGCCAGTCCGGCTACAGGCAGGAGGCAAGAAGGAGCGGTCGTTGTGCAAGGAATCAAAGGCTTTGGACAAGCGGCAGGCGAGAGTAGTCAGAGACCAGGCAGAGGTCAGGACAGGTGACAGGCAATAGTAGTCAGTTGTCAGGCAGAGGTCAGGGCAGATGGCCGGCAATAGTATTCAGTTGTCAGGCAGAGGTCAGGACAGGTGGCAGGCAATAGTAGTCAGTTGTCAGGCAGAGGTCAGGGCAGGTGGCAGGCAATAGTATTCAGTTGTCAGGCAGAGGTCAGGGCAGGTGGCAGGTGAGAGCAGAAAGAGTCAAGGAAAGAGTCATAGCATGCTGCAGGCCAAAGTAGTCTGAATCCAGACAGTTGAGGTAGGCAGCATGCAAGAGTAGTAAGAGTTCTAGGCAGGGGTTGGGGCAGGCAGCAGACAAAGGTAGTCAGTGCCCAGGCAGAGGTCAGGGCAGGCAGCAGGTGAGTGTAGTCAGAGCCCGGGCAGAGGTTGAGGCAGTTGGCAGGTAAAAGTAGTCAAAGTCATGGCAGGAGTCAAGGAATTTTGCCATACAAAAGTAGTGAGAGTCTAGGCAGAGGTCAAAGAAGGCAGCAGGCAAGTGTAGTCAGAGTCCAGGCAGAGGTCAAGGCAGGCAGCAGTAGACAGTACTGAGAGTCTAGGCAGGGGTTGGGGCAGACGGCAAACAAGGGTAGTCAGTGCCCAGGCAGAGGTCAGGGCAGGCAGCAGGTGAGCGTAGTCAGAGCCCAGGCGGAAGTTGAGGCAGGTGGCAGGTAAAAATAGTCAGAGTCAAGGCAGGAGTCAGGGAAATTTTCTATACAAAGTAGTGAGAGTCCAGGCAAGGTCAAGGCAGGCAGCAGTAGAGAGTACTAAGAGTCTAGGCAGGGTTTGGAGCAGACGGCAGACAAGGGTAGTCAGTGCCCAGGCAGAGGTCAGGGCAGGCAGCAGGTGAGTGTAGTCAGAGCCCGGGCAGGGGCTGAGGCAGTTGGCAGGTAAAAGCAGTCAGAGTCAAGGCAGGAGTCAAGGAATGTTGCCATACAAAAGTAGTGAGAGTCTAGGCAGAGGTCAAAGAAGGCAGCAGGCAAGTGTAGTCAGAGTCCAGGCAGAGGTCAAGGCAGGCAGCAGTAGACAGAACTTAGAGTCTAGGCAGGGGTTGGGGCAGACGGCAGACAAGGGTAGTCAGTGCCCAGGCAGAGGTCAAGGCAGGCAGCATGTGAGCGTAATCAGAGCCCAGGCTGAGGTTGAGGCAGGTGGCAGGTAAAAATAGTCAGAGTCAAGGCAGGAGTCAGGGAAATTTGCTATACAAAAGTAGTGAGAGTCCAGGCAGAGGTCAAGGCAGGCAGCAGTATAGAGTACTTAGTCTAGGCAGGGGTTGGGGCAGACAAGGGTATTCAGTGCCCAGGCAGAGGTCAGGGCAGGGAGCAGGTGAGTGTAGTCAGAGCCCAGGCAGAGGTTGAGGCAGGTGCAAGGTAAAAATAGTCAGAGTCAAGGAATTTTGCCATACAAAAGTAGTGAGAGTCTAGGCAGAGGTCAAAGAAGGCAGCAGACAAGTGTCGTCAGAGTCCAGGCAGAGGTCAAGGCAGGCAGCAGTAGAGAGTACATAGAGTCTAGGCAGGGTCGGGGCAGGTGGTAGGTAAAAGAAGTCACGGTCCAGGCAGAGGTCGAGGCAGGCAGCAGACAAGAGTAAAAATAATATGAACAGAGTTGGCAGGAGATACTAGCAAAGCCAGGCAGGCGGTCCGGGTGAATGACAAGGCAGGAATTAGAACCCTCAAGAATAAGGTGGGCTTGTGAGAAGTCAAAGGCCACCAAAAGGGAAGGAGTTCAAATACCCTCCTTGGTCTGTGTGTATGCCCAGAATTAAAGACAAATGCCAATGCATTCTAACGCATGCACGCATGCCAATGCATATGAGTGGAACCAGCCATAGCTAGATGGCCATGCTCCAACAAGCCCGACATGCTGTACACAGACAGGACAACGAAGGCCCCTGGATATACAGCTGCCGACCCTAGAAGTACTGTAATACAATCACTTTAACATAATAATACATTGAATATTTCTTTATATGACGTGTCGGTGAAGAAGACCTATTTATATTTTAGGATTTCCATGCCAAGCATTTCAGACTCGGGCAGATGATTACTCCGTCTCTTCACGTCCACCTATCGCTCCTCTTCTATTTATGAAGTTTGACAACCTGTACTTCATAACGAAGTATGATTAATGAATCCTGACACAAAGTATCAACAAGAGGACTCGTCCCCCACAATCCCTCTCCGGTCTGTTCTCCTCTCCGCTCATACGGACGAAGGTATTTATATGACTGTCACACCGTGCCATCTCCTCCATCAAACGGACGAAGCTTCATTAGAAAATGGAGAGTAAATCATTGTCAGGCTGACAGGGGGAATGAAATCATCATATTTCACCAAATCTCACCGCTAACCGATCTCGATGGATTATGATTGGTTGCTAAAGCGTGCCATGAATGCCTTATTAAAGAGGAATCGAACCACACCAAAGACAAGTTCTCTTGAAAATGTTTCTATGTTGGAAACAGCCCATTGTCACCGAGATTTACCGCTGTTATCCTCCTATTATGGATTAGCCAAATTAATTTTTACTTTAACAAAATTCTGCCAAAATTTGCAATTTTTATGAAATGCAGTGGGGTCAATGAATCATTATATCAGATTGCCTAATCCATATGGGATGTGGGTGGGGGTGGTGGTCCCATGGGTCAAGCCAAGTGGGGTCAATGAATCATTATATCAGATTGCCTAATCCATATGGGATGTGGGTGGGGTGGTGGTCCCATGGGTCAAGCCAAGTGGGGTCAATGAATCATATCAAATTGCCTAATCCATATGGGATGTGGGTGGTGGTCCCATGGGTCAAACCAAGTGGGGTCAATGAATTATATCAAATTGCCTAATCCATATGGGATGCGGGTGGTGATCCCATGGGTCAAGCCAAGTGGGGTCAATGAATTATATCAAATTGCCTAATCCATATGGGATGTGGGTGGTGGTGGTGGTCCCATGGGTCAAGCCAAGTGGGGTCAATGAATTATATCAAATTGCCTAATCCATATGGGATGTGGGTAAGGGTGGTGGTCCCATGGGTCAAGCCAAGTGGGGTCAGTGAATCATTATATCAAATTGCCTAATCCACATGGGATGTGGGTGGGGGTGGTGGTCCCATGGGTCAAGCCAAGTGGGGTCAGTGAATCATTATATCAAATTGCCTAATCCACATGGGATGTGGGTGGGGGTGGTGGTCCCATGGGTCAAGCCAAGTGGGGTCAGTGAATCATTATATCAAATTTCCTAATCCATATGGGATGTGGGTGGGGGTGGTGGTCCCATGGGTCAAGCCAATTGGGGTCAATGAATCATTATATCAAATTGCCTAATCCATATGGGATGTGGGTGGGGGTGGTGGTCCCATGGGTCAAGCCAAGTAGGGTCAATGAATTATATCAAATTGCCTAATCCATATGGGATGTGGGTGGTGGTGGTCCCATGGGTCAAGCCAAGTGGGGTCAATGAATTATATCAAATTGCCTAATCCATATGGGATGTGGGTGGTGGTGGTGGTCCCAGGGGTCAAGCCAAGTGGGGTCAATGAATCATTATATCAAATTGCCTAATCCATATGGGATGTGGGTGGGGGTGGTGGTCCCATGGGTCAAGCCAAGTGGGGTCAATGAATCATAATATCAAATTGCCTAATCCATATGGGATGTGGGTGGGGGTGGTGGTCCCATGGGTCAAGCCAAGTGGGGTCAATGAATCATTATATCAAATTGCCTAATCCATATGGGATGTGGGTGGGGGTGGTGGTCCCATGGGTCAAGCCAAGTGGGGTGAATGAATCATTATATCAAATTGCCTAATCCATATGGGGTGTGGGTGGTGGTGGTGGTCCCATGGGTCAAGCCAAGTGGGGTCAATGAATTATATCAAATTGCCTAATCCATATGGGATGTGGGTGGTGGTGGTGGTCCCATAGGTCAAGCCAAAAAAGGCAATTAAGACCCATGAGAGTGCACCAGATAAAGACAAGAGGAGATGTGGGAGAGTCCTTATAGTGTTGTGTATACTGTTCATATATTATGGTTTTTGAATCAAAACCAAAAAATTCAAGATGACATACTGTATATATGATGAGGCTGTGGTCACCTCATGGAGTAAAAGCATGCAACCCTTCATGATTGCAAGTGGAGATAACCCCTGTCTCCACGCAGGATGGTGTCACTCTACAGGAATCTAGGATCCTAATCCTTAGTCCTCTGAGGGGTCGTCAGGCGGGTAGTAAAATTCTTGGGTAGGAAAAGGACAAAAAGTCCATTTGGTTTTTTGTGACGCCTGTAACGAAACGTCCCCACACTCCGCTTGAGTGCTTTCGTCATATACCGCTTCCTCCCAGTCTGAAAATAGAGATCAGATATTCCAACCGCTGACAACCAATAACTAGGCAGTACTCGTTTTGGCTGCTCAACATGAACTGTTTTATTTGAACACAGGCACACAGGGATATTCAAACTTCTCATCAGTAGACTGTCCAATCAGCAGGGAGAGCCATTGGAGGAATCCCCCCCTCCCTCCTCACAGCAAATACACATACACATCCCATAATACTTTAAGGCAGACAGACACAATAGAACAATGGGATACAGCCACACCTAAAAAACACATACCCCGTTTCCCGGAAAATAAGACCTAGCGTGATTGTCGGTGATGGCTGCAATATAAGCCCTACCCCCCCAAATAAGCCCTACCCTGTTTCCCCCCAAAATAAGCCCTACCCTGAAAATAAGACCTACAAGGATTTTAACTAGTGCTTATTTGGGGGGTAGGGCTTATATTGCAGCCATCACCGACAATCAAGCTAGGTCTTATTTTCGGGGAAACAGGGTAGCAACCCCCACCCCACCTCAAACCGTCTAGCAATGGTCTCTGGTGATCGGTGGACTTTATCTTCATATATTCTTGAGTTCAAAAAAGGGAGAACACCGGGAGCGCCACGTAAGTGCAGTATTAAAAGCTGATTTTAATGGCAAGGCATACAAGCACAATTACAAGAGGTAAGAAAAATATAGGCTCATCTGTATTAGTAGACCCGGTCTCTCTCCTGGGGCCACAGGACGTGCTGCAGACCTGCTACCAACACAGCCACGCACAAGGGACCCCTTCCAGACATGAGGAGCCCTCAGGACTACTAATACAGATGAGCCTATACTTTTCTTGCCTCTTGTAAGTGTGCTTTTATGCCTTGCCATTAAAATCAGCTTTTAATACTGCACTTAGGTGGCGCTTCCGGTGTCTTCCCTTTTTATTTCTGTGTACAGAGTCAGCTCTCTGAGGACAGCATCTCATTGTTATACTTTTATCCTTGGACTAATGTTTTTCCTATGGACTGATGATCTCCTTATGATACAGACTTAGTAATATTACTATTATTCATCTTTCTACTATACTGTACTTTGCGCTCACAGTTATGCCGCGTACACACGATCGAACTTTCCGGCAGACTCGGTCCGGCGGACCGGAATCGGTCGGACAATCCGATCGTGTGTGGGCTCCAGCGGACTTTTTTTTTCCAAAAGTCCATCGGACCTAGAAATAAAACATGTTTCAAATCTATCTGACGGACTCAAGTCCGACAGACTAAAAATCGTTCGTCTGTATGCTGGTCCGACGGACCAAATACGACACAATGGCAGCTATTGGCTACTGGCTATTGAACTTCCTTGTTTAGTCCCGTTTACGTCATCCTGTTCAAAACGAATGGACTTTCGAACGGACTTAGTCCGGGTCGTGTGTGGCCAAGTCTGTTTCGTTCAGAAAGTCCATTGGACCACCACCGAAAGTCCGTCGGGAAGACCGTCAGACCTAGTCCGTTGAAAAGTCCGGTCGTGTGTACGGGGCATTACTGTTACCATTGTATTCTTGAGGTCAGACTGGGTTTTCTCGGTCACCCTGTGCCCCTAATAGACACAGGGTGACTTTTGCCGCGTACACACGACCGGACTTTTCGACATCAAAGGTCCGATGGAACGATTCTGGCAGACCATTCGATTGTGTGTGGGCTGCAGCAGACTTTTGATTTGCAAAAATCCGACAGACTTTAGAAATGGAACATGTTTCAAATTTTTCCGCCGGAACTACCCAGTTCCTACCGAGAAATCCGCTCGTGTGTATGCTAGTCCGACGGACAAAAACCAACGCGAGGGCAGCTATTGGCTACTGGCTATGAACTTCCTTATTCTAGTCCGGTCTTACGTCATCACGTTCAAATCCGTCGGACTTTGGTGTGATTGTGTGTGGCTAAGTCCGTTCATTCGGAAAGTCCGTCAGAACTCTGTCAGAACTCCGCCGAAAGTCCGTCGGACCTAGTCCCTCGAAAAGTCCGGTCGTGTGTACTTGGCATTACACCTGAGGGGGCTGTTAGAGCTGGACAAGGAGCTTCCAGTGCTCTTCAAGGTAACCTGTATTCCCCAAGCGCCACCCCCCCCCCCCTCACCCAAAGTGACTCTCGTCACAGCGCCCATTGGATTATGTATTAGGATTGTGGTGTGTCTAAGGATGAATCAGATTCGTGATGTTGGATGAATAACAAAGGCTTTATTTCACTGGCAAGACGCATTTTGTGGCTCACAACCACCACTTTCTCAGTTTTGGGGGACATACACAAGTTTCCACTTTCCAGTTCCAGGCCTCCCAGAGGAGCTCCTCGCAAGAAGACACCCCAGAAAGCGGAAACTTTGTATTTCACCGGAAACTGAGAAAGTGGCAGTTGCGAGCGGCAAAACGTGTGTGGTCCACGAAAGAAAGCTCTTCGTTATTCATCCAACACCATGACTCCGATCAATTCATAGACACACCACAACCACGCTACACACTCTAATGGGGACCTCTGCCGATTGGAAAGCTAAAAGGCTTTTTTTTTTGTCCTTCTCCTACCCAAGAGCTCGATTCATAGAGGCTACATTGATGGACACAGGCGGCATGGCTGCAACACAGCTACCCACCAGTCCTTACCTGCTGGTCCTTACTCTGCACCATCTCTTCCGACCATTAATGTCAACATTCTGCCAACTGCTGGGCCCAATCCGTTTCTCTACAAGGTCTCTCTATGATCCCTCTGAGACTCCCATCTCCCAGTTAGAGAGCTACCTTGCTGACCACCTCCATGATCAACCACAGGTAAACTGGACTTTATGCAGCCCTGCCCCTTTGTACCTTGTGCTCCCTATCACCACTCCCAAGGGGTGTTTGGACCAGAACTGTAATGGAAGCCCTCTCGTTACTTCTGGTTACATCGTTACTTCGGCCTCTAACCAGGTACATGACACAGTCCCTACAGTAGACAAATGGTCTCATTCACATTTTTTACATTTCTGAGGGAGAATAAGAGAGAAAAGTCCACAATTTAAGGGCTACGAAAGTTGGAGCATTATACGAGACTCAATGGCGAGTTCCAGGTGTTCTGGGGACGCTGTTTCTCAGGCAGATGAGATCTGACAATTTTGCCATATATTATACCGGCAGGTCGCCTTGACTCAGTTTCAGGACAATTGCTGGTACTTATCCACCAATCTGCCCCAACCAATTACCCCCCCCAACTCCGCAATCTCTGCAAAGATTGTCTTTCCGTAATCCATCGATGAGACTGAAACTCATTCCACGGGGAAAATGAACGCCATGTGGCTAAAGGATGTTTTTTTGAGAATTTCCCACCTGTACCTTTAGCTGCCCCCCCCCATCCCCCAGAAATTGGATCCCGGCAGGAGCCCTCCTAGTGGTCACCTTTACGCCCAATACGCCAAACCATCTCAGAGCAGCTCAGTAAACAAACGTTACATCCCGCCAGCAATTCCTCACAAATTTAATTCACCTTCATTTTCTCCTTGTGGGGATCTGCGGATATTTTTTCATGACGTCCAAAGGAGTAAAAAAAAAAAAAAAAAAACGGCGCTCGCTGCCAGGAAGAGTCATTTCTGCCGAGTCCAATCCTTTCCCATTCAGACAAGGACGCCCAGCTGTCCGGCCGTCTTCTGAGATGTCAAGTTTTTTTTACGGAGAGAGACGGAACCTCGGGGTCGGAGGTGGGCAGAAATATGGTTGCTTGTCTCGAATGCGAGCGCGATGTGGGCGTAATCCGGCGCGTGCGTGAGGACAAATGCCGTGCGGAATATATGTCCGGGGAATATTAACGGCTTTATTTGTCAGAGGTGTCCAAGTAAAGGTCAGCGTGGTTTTCAGGCAGCCACCAATCAGAGCAGCCTGGTGCAATGTGGAAGAATGAATATCAGAATCCGATTGGGCGATTAAAAAAAAAAAAAAAAAAAGCACCGCCCTTCTGTCAGGTGGTTTCGCAAAATAGCTCAGTTTTTCGCGCTTAGCCAAAACAGATATCCATTGAAGTTAGAGGACATCTAAACCCAAGGACAGAGAATAATAAGTAGCAATGGTCCATCCTTAGATGTGGTGGCTGCATTTGTTTTTTTTGTTTTGTTTTTTTCAAGCTGTGTACAACCCCCCCCCCCCTTGATCCTGCCAGAAATCCAATAACCTTCTAAACAATTCTTCTAAAACAGTGTTATCAGCTTTTCCAACTATCTACAGAGCCCATGCTCCTTTAAGTGAGGCTAGGAGGAGGCGTTTGTAGTCCAAATCAGGAGAGCTGCCACGGGGGGACATCGGTGGCTTTAATTAACAAGGCCATTAGAATGTGTGGGGTTCATTTCTTAAGAGAGGATGTTGGGCCTAGGATCGGAGAGCCCAGAAGTCTCTTTCTTTGGTTAACAGCAAGAGCGCCACAGCAGACATCCAGTAGAAGGTTTATTAAATGTGATACATAAGTGGGTGACCAACGCGTTTCAGGTTCTCAAAATGCTTTCTTTAGGGATCCTACAGCTTGGGCAGCTGCTACGGTGGTATATGGTCCAAGAGGAAGAAGATTTAGGCCCCCCCGAAATGTGTTGGTTAACAAATTTTGTATCATGTTTCATAAACCTTCTACTGGACATGTTCATTTGTGGTGGTGCTCTCGCCTTTCATATGCACTGTTGTCGGTAGTGTTGTGTGGTAGTGCATCTATTGGTCTATTCAATCCAAGCCCTAACATTCTCTCTTAAGTAAATAACCCCAAACATTTTTAATAGCTGTATTCATTGAAGCTTCTGAATGTGAAACAGATTGCGTTGCCTATCATGTACCTGGTAGAGCTTATGATGATGAAGAAGCTCATCTTGCAGCTCCTACCCAACACTCCTGAAGGTGGTGACAGGGAGTGTGTCGGGTTGGCATGGGTGCCAGAGTGGCAGGCAGTGCCGGATCTGCGTGGCTGCTGGATGCAGAGAGCAGAGGAATGTGGACGCCGGCGTTTGGATCAAGAACAGGAACAGCAAATACCGCTACAGGCAACAGGAACAAGCTCGAGGCACCAGCCAGGGGCAGACATGGCCAAGCAGTGGTGCCCAAGATCAGGACAAAGTGGCAGAGTCGTGTACAAACTGAGGTCCGGAACAGCTGGACAGCGTAGTACTGGATCAGGAAGCTAGAACAAGGTCCAGGAAACAAGCTGAAGTAGAAGGCAGTGCCAAGGTCACAGTGAGGAGGCAAGGGTTCAGAGGCCAGAGACAAGGAAAGGCAGAATTAGGAGGTCCAGTAATCAGGAACTGCCCCTCAGCAACCTCTCCCTGAAGTGCTCTGGGTTATAGAGGCTGCTGTGTGCTAACACGGAGCTAATGCTCACGCACATGTTGCAACATGCATGCCTATAAGCCAGCACCAGTTTCCTTAGACTTGAGTGAACCCAGCCTTCCTTACAATACCCTAGAGAGGCACTTAGGGGCTCTTTGCACCATTGAATCCTGGTCACCTTGGAGTCCAGCACTCCAGATAGCAGGACTCACATTCAAACAGTACATAATTGCCACCAAGTAGAAACCTTCACCAAAATCTTCTCTCCCATTCATTGCCAATCTACTAAACTCAATTAAAGATGGAACATCTGTCAGGGCTTAGCCCTTCCTCCTCTGGGCTGGCCGCTCAGCTGTCGGCTAATTGTCAGCTCTCTTCTCTTTCCACAGTTACCAGCTGTTCCCGATGATGCTTGCCTGACCTGCCTATTTAAAGCCTTCCAGCTCGCTCTTTCCTTTGCCTTCGCGTTGGTCACATCACTAGGAACCATCTCCTGCTGTTTGTTTCAAGACTGGCTTGCTGACATCCCTCCTGGCTTCTTATCCTGCTTGCAGTTGCTCTCCTTGGATCCCTGACTTCTGGCCTGGCTGATTACCCGATCTGGTTTATGAACTTTGGACTGGCTGACTACCCGATCTGGCTACTGGACTCTGGTTATGCATGACTACGCTTTTTTCTATTTACCTTTTTATTTTTATTAATAAACAAGTGTGATTTGATTGTACTTCTGTCTCTGTCTGATTCATGGTTCCTGACAGACATCATACAGCTTGTCTCCATGATGGACCAAACCAAGTCCCGGCCTTTACCTCTCACCACCTCTTCTTCTCTGATTCCCTGTCCTCTTAACATTCCTCCACCTTGTGGCGTTTGAGATCCATAACCCCCCCCCCAAATTCTCACATCACCAGAACCCACCAGATAATGCTAATTCCTCTCAAATTCTCCAATGAACAATAATCCAAGCTATTCCTGCACCGACTACCACTCCTCCATCATTGTACAGAAGTGTGACCCACCTCCTAAGAAGAGGAGCCCCTCCTCCGTATTGCTCCAGCCCATACAACCCGCTGGACACCAACCCTGAGCTAATACTATCACTCACTAATAAATGACAGGTATTGGAATTTCCTTTCAAATGTGGCTGTCGGTGAAGGTAATGAATCCGATTTTTTTTTTTCTTAGTCTTTCGGGTCATTCCTTATCATCGCAATTCGAAAATCCAAAACTATGAATGAAAACTCAAAAATTCATGAAATGAGATAAATGAGGATTCGGCCGCAGGGACCAAAGAGGTGAAATCTCTGCCGTGCCGAGGGAACGCCGCCGCGCTCATACATCAGCTGGGAGACGTTCTGTGGCCGGCGGAGAGGTAAATCTAAGAGGGAATCGCGGTAAGAGCGACTGACGGAGCGTTCACCCCTGAATTCTGTACCAGCCGCGGTCCGGCACCCCCATAGACGAGGAATTCACACCGAGGGTTAAAGCAGAACTTCTTCACTTTTCACTGTCCAGTCAGAGGCTGAGGGAGGATCCAGGACCTGGGCTCAGAGGAAGTGGGCTGAATGATCCAAGTTGCTTTTTATATATTTTTACATATTTTGCTATTATTCATGCTCTCCTGTTATTTTGGGTCCACATCAGGTCAGCCAAAATATATTTTAGGATTTATTGTCTTTCTTTATGTTTTGTTTTGTCATTAATATTCGAATATTATTTCCCCCCAAAATAGAGAACACCACACCCCAACATAGAGAACACCGCACCCCAACATAGAGAACACCGCACCCCCAACATAGAGAACACCACACCCCAACATAGAGAACACCACACCCCAACATAGAGAGCACCGCACCCCAACATAGAGAGCACCGCACCCCCAACATAGAGAGCACTGCACCCCAACATAGAGAACACCGCACCCCAACATAGAGAGCACTGCACCCCAACATAGAGAACACTGCACCCCCAACATAGAGAACACCGCACCCCAACATAGAGAACACAGCACCCCAACATAGAGAACACCGCACCCCAACATAGAGAACACCGCACCCCAACATAGAGAGCACTGCACCCCAACATAGAGAACACCGCACCCCAACATAGAGAACACCGCACCCCAACATAGAGAACACCGCACCCCCAACATAGAGAACACCGCACCCCAACATAGAGAACACCGCACCCCCAACATAGAGAACACCGCACCCCCAACATAGAGAACACCGCACCCCCAACATAGAGAACACCACACCCCAACATAGAGAACACAGCACCCCAACATAGAGAACACCGCACCCCCAACATAGAGAACACCACACCCCAACATAGAGAGCACCGCACCCCAACATAGAGAGCACCGCACCCCAACATAGAGAGCACCGCACCCCCAACATAGAGAGCACTGCACCCCCAACATAGAGAACACCGCACCCCCAACATAGAGAACACCGCACCCCAACATAGAGAGCACCGCACCCCAACATAGAGAGCACTGCATCCCCAACATAGAGAGCACTGCACCCCAACATAGAGAACACAGCACCCCAACATAGAGAGCACCGCACCCCCAACATAGAGAGCACTGCACCCCAACATAGAGAACACAGCACCCCAACATAGAGAGCACCGCACCCCAATATAGAGAGCACTGCATCCCCAACATAGAGAACACCACACCCCAACATAGAGAGCACCGCACCCCAACATAGAGAGCACCGCACCCCCAACATAGAGAGCACTGCACCCCCAACATAGAGAACACCGCACCCCCAACATAGAGAACACCGCACCCCAACATAGAGAGCACCGCACCCCAACATAGAGAGCACTGCATCCCCAACATAGAGAGCACTGCACCCCAACATAGAGAACACAGCACCCCAACATAGAGAGCACCGCACCCCCAACATAGAGAGCACTGCACCCCAACATAGAGAACACAGCACCCCAACATAGAGAACACCACACCCCCAACATAGAGAACACAGCACCCCCAACATAGAGAACACTGCATCCCCAACATAGAGAGCACTGCACCCCCAACATAGAGAGCACTGCACAACCAACATAGAGAGCACTGCACCCCAACATAGAGAACACAGCACCCCAACATAGAGAACACCGCACCCCCAACATAGAGAACACCACACCCCAACATAGAGAACACCGCACCCCAACATAGAGAACACCACACCCCAACATAGAGAACACCGCACCCCCAACATAGAGAACACCACACCCCAACATAGAGAACACCACACCCCAACATAGAGAACACAGCACCCCAACATTGAGAACACCGCACCCCCAACATAGAGAACACCGCACCCCCAACATAGAGAACACCGCACCCCCAACATAGAGAACACCGCACCCCAACATAGAAAACACCGCACCCCAACATAGAGAACACCGCACCCCAACATAGAGAACACCACACCCCAACATAGAGAACACCGCACCCCCAACATAGAGAACACAGCACCCCAACATAGAGAACACCACACCCCCAACATAGAGAACACTGCACCCCAACATAGAGAACACCACACCCCAACATAGAGAATACAGCACCCCCAACATAGAGAACACTGCACCCCCAACATAGAGAACACTGCACCCCAACATAGAGAACACCACACCCCAACATAGAGAGCACCGCACCCCAACATAGAGAGCACCGCACCCCAACATAGAGAGCACCGCACCCCCAACATAGAGAGCACTGCACCCCCAACATAGAGAACACCGCACCCCCAACATAGAGAACACCGCACCCCAACATAGAGAGCACCGCACCCCAACATAGAGAGCACTGCATCCCCAACATAGAGAGCACTGCACCCCAACATAGAGAACACAGCACCCCAACATAGAGAGCACCGCACCCCCAACATAGAGAGCACTGCACCCCAACATAGAGAACACAGCACCCCAACATAGAGAGCACCGCACCCCAATATAGAGAGCACTGCATCCCCAACATAGAGAACACCACACCCCAACATAGAGAGCACCGCACCCCAACATAGAGAGCACCGCACCCCCAACATAGAGAACACCGCACCCCAACATAGAGAGCACTGCATCCCCAACATAGAGAGCACTGCACCCCAACATAGAGAACACAGCACCCCAACATAGAGAGCACCGCACCCCAATATAGAGAGCACTGCATCCCCAACATAGAGAACACCACACCCCAACATAGAGAGCACCGCACCCCAACATAGAGAGCACCGCACCCCCAACATAGAGAACACCGCACCCCCAACATAGAGAACACTGCATCCCCAACATAGAGAGCACTGCACCCCCAACATAGAGAGCACTGCACAACCAACATAGAGAGCACTGCACCCCAACATAGAGAACACAGCACCCCAACATAGAGAACACCGCACCCCCAACATAGAGAACACCACACCCCAACATAGAGAACACCGCACCCCAACATAGAGAACACCACACCCCAACATAGAGAACACCGCACCCCCAACATAGAGAACACCACACCCCAACATAGAGAACACCACACCCCAACATAGAGAACACAGCACCCCAACATTGAGAACACCGCACCCCCAACATAGAGAACACCGCACCCCCAACATAGAGAACACCGCACCCCCAACATAGAGAACACCGCACCCCAACATAGAGAACACCGCACCCCAACATAGAGAACACCACACCCCAACATAGAGAACACCGCACCCCCAACATAGAGAACACAGCACCCCAACATAGAGAACACCACACCCCCAACATAGAGAACACTGCACCCCAACATAGAGAACACTGCACCCCAACATAGAGAACACTGCACCCCCAACATAGAGAACACCGCACCCCAACATAGAGAACACAGCACCCCAACATAGAGAACACCGCACCCCAACATAGAGAACACCGCACCCCAACATAGAGAACACCGCACCCCAACATAGAGAGCACTGCACCCCAACATAGAGAACACTGCACCCCCAACATAGAGAACACCGCACCCCAACATAGAGAACACAGCACCCCAACATAGAGAACACCGCACCCCAACATAGAGAACACCGCACCCCAACATAGAGAGCACTGCACCCCAACATAGAGAACACCGCACCCCAACATAGAGAACACCGCACCCCAACATAGAGAACACCGCACCCCCAACATAGAGAACACCGCACCCCAACATAGAGAACACCGCACCCCCAACATAGAGAACACCGCACCCCCAACATAGAGAACACCGCACCCCCAACATAGAGAACACCACACCCCAACATAGAGAACACAGCACCCCAACATAGAGAACACCGCACCCCCAACATAGAGAACACCACACCCCAACATAGAGAGCACCGCACCCCAACATAGAGAGCACCGCACCCCAACATAGAGAGCACCGCACCCCCAACATAGAGAGCACTGCACCCCCAACATAGAGAACACCGCACCCCCAACATAGAGAACACCGCACCCCAACATAGAGAGCACCGCACCCCAACATAGAGAGCACTGCATCCCCAACATAGAGAGCACTGCACCCCAACATAGAGAACACAGCACCCCAACATAGAGAGCACCGCACCCCCAACATAGAGAGCACTGCACCCCAACATAGAGAACACAGCACCCCAACATAGAGAGCACCGCACCCCAATATAGAGAGCACTGCATCCCCAACATAGAGAACACCACACCCCAACATAGAGAGCACCGCACCCCAACATAGAGAGCACCGCACCCCCAACATAGAGAGCACTGCACCCCCAACATAGAGAACACCGCACCCCCAACATAGAGAACACCGCACCCCAACATAGAGAGCACCGCACCCCAACATAGAGAGCACTGCATCCCCAACATAGAGAGCACTGCACCCCAACATAGAGAACACAGCACCCCAACATAG
Source organism: Lithobates pipiens (assembly GCA_037367395.1). Classification (NCBI taxonomy): domain Eukaryota; kingdom Metazoa; phylum Chordata; class Amphibia; order Anura; family Ranidae; genus Lithobates; species Lithobates pipiens. The sequence continues at coordinate 80,713 of JAZDVW010002554.1, forward strand.
AGAGCACCGCACCCCCAACATAGAGAGCACTGCACCCCAACATAGAGAACCCAGCACCCCAACATAGAGAACACCACACCCCCAACATAGAGAACACAGCACCCCCAACATAGAGAACACTGCATCCCCAACATAGAGAGCACTGCACCCCCAACATAGAGAGCACTGCACAACCAACATAGAGAGCACTGCACCCCAACATAGAGAACACAGCACCCCAACATAGAGAACACCGCACCCCCAACATAGAGAACACCACACCCCAACATAGAGAACACCGCACCCCAACATAGAGAACACCACACCCCAACATAGAGAACACCGCACCCCCAACATAGAGAACACCACACCCCAACATAGAGAACACCACACCCCAACATAGAGAACACAGCACCCCAACATTGAGAACACCGCACCCCCAACATAGAGAACACCGCACCCCCAACATAGAGAACACCGCACCCCCAACATAGAGAACACCGCACCCCAACATAGAGAACACCGCACCCCAACATAGAGAACACCGCACCCCAACATAGAGAACACCACACCCCAACATAGAGAACACCGCACCCCCAACATAGAGAACACAGCACCCCAACATAGAGAACACCACACCCCCAACATAGAGAACACTGCACCCCAACATAGAGAACACCACACCCCAACATAGAGAATACAGCACCCCCAACATAGAGAACACTGCACCCCCAACATAGAGAACACTGCACCCCAACATAGAGAACACCACACCCCAACATAGAGAGCACCGCACCCCAACATAGAGAGCACCGCACCCCAACATAGAGAGCACCGCACCCCCAACATAGAGAGCACTGCACCCCCAACATAGAGAACACCGCACCCCCAACATAGAGAACACCGCACCCCAACATAGAGAGCACCGCACCCCAACATAGAGAGCACTGCATCCCCAACATAGAGAGCACTGCACCCCAACATAGAGAACACAGCACCCCAACATAGAGAGCACCGCACCCCCAACATAGAGAGCACTGCACCCCAACATAGAGAACACAGCACCCCAACATAGAGAGCACCGCACCCCAATATAGAGAGCACTGCATCCCCAACATAGAGAACACCACACCCCAACATAGAGAGCACCGCACCCCAACATAGAGAGCACCGCACCCCAACATAGAGAGCACCGCACCCCCAACATAGAGAACACAGCACCCCCAACATAGAGAACACTGCATCCCCAACATAGAGAGCACTGCACCCCCAACATAGAGAGCACTGCACAACCAACATAGAGAGCACTGCACCCCAACATAGAGAACACAGCACCCCAACATAGAGAACACCGCACCCCCAACATAGAGAACACCACACCCCAACATAGAGAACACCGCACCCCAACATAGAGAACACCACACCCCAACATAGAGAACACCGCACCCCCAACATAGAGAACACCACACCCCAACATAGAGAACACCACACCCCAACATAGAGAACACAGCACCCCAACATTGAGAACACCGCACCCCCAACATAGAGAACACCGCACCCCCAACATAGAGAACACCGCACCCCCAACATAGAGAACACCGCACCCCAACATAGAGAACACCGCACCCCAACATAGAGAACACCACACCCCAACATAGAGAACACCGCACCCCCAACATAGAGAACACAGCACCCCAACATAGAGAACACCACACCCCCAACATAGAGAACACTGCACCCCAACATAGAGAACACTGCACCCCAACATAGAGAACACTGCACCCCCAACATAGAGAACACCGCACCCCAACATAGAGAACACAGCACCCCAACATAGAGAACACCGCACCCCAACATAGAGAACACCGCACCCCAACATAGAGAGCACTGCACCCCAACATAGAGAACACCGCACCCCAACATAGAGAACACCGCACCCCAACATAGAGAACACCGCACCCCCAACATAGAGAACACCGCACCCCAACATAGAGAACACCGCACCCCCAACATAGAGAACACCGCACCCCCAACATAGAGAACACCGCACCCCCAACATAGAGAACACCACACCCCAACATAGAGAACACAGCACCCCAACATAGAGAACACCGCACCCCCAACATAGAGAACACCACACCCCAACATAGAGAGCACCGCACCCCAACATAGAGAGCACCGCACCCCAACATAGAGAGCACCGCACCCCCAACATAGAGAGCACCGCACCCCCAACATAGAGAGCACTGCACCCCCAACATAGAGAACACCGCACCCCCAACATAGAGAACACCGCACCCCAACATAGAGAGCACCGCACCCCAACATAGAGAGCACTGCATCCCCAACATAGAGAGCACTGCACCCCAACATAGAGAACACAGCACCCCAACATAGAGAGCACCGCACCCCCAACATAGAGAGCACTGCACCCCAACATAGAGAACACAGCACCCCAACATAGAGAGCACCGCACCCCAATATAGAGAGCACTGCATCCCCAACATAGAGAACACCACACCCCAACATAGAGAGCACCGCACCCCAACATAGAGAGCACCGCACCCCAACATAGAGAGCACCGCACCCCCAACATAGAGAGCACTGCACCCCCAACATAGAGAACACCGCACCCCCAACATAGAGAACACCGCACCCCAACATAGAGAGCACCGCACCCCAACATAGAGAGCACTGCATCCCCAACATAGAGAGCACTGCACCCCAACATAGAGAACACAGCACCCCAACATAGAGAGCACCGCACCCCCAACATAGAGAGCACTGCACCCCAACATAGAGAACACAGCACCCCAACATAGAGAACACCACACCCCCAACATAGAGAACACAGCACCCCCAACATAGAGAACACTGCATCCCCAACATAGAGAGCACTGCACCCCCAACATAGAGAGCACTGCACAACCAACATAGAGAGCACTGCACCCCAACATAGAGAACACAGCACCCCAACATAGAGAACACCGCACCCCCAACATAGAGAACACCACACCCCAACATAGAGAACACCGCACCCCAACATAGAGAACACCACACCCCAACATAGAGAACACCGCACCCCCAACATAGAGAACACCACACCCCAACATAGAGAACACCACACCCCAACATAGAGAACACAGCACCCCAACATTGAGAACACCGCACCCCCAACATAGAGAACACCGCACCCCCAACATAGAGAACACCGCACCCCCAACATAGAGAACACCGCACCCCAACATAGAGAACACCGCACCCCAACATAGAGAACACCACACCCCAACATAGAGAACACCGCACCCCCAACATAGAGAACACAGCACCCCAACATAGAGAACACCACACCCCCAACATAGAGAACACTGCACCCCAACATAGAGAACACCACACCCCAACATAGAGAATACAGCACCCCCAACATAGAGAACACTGCACCCCCAACATAGAGAACACTGCACCCCAACATAGAGAACACCACACCCCAACATAGAGAGCACCGCACCCCAACATAGAGAGCACCGCACCCCAACATAGAGAGCACCGCACCCCCAACATAGAGAGCACTGCACCCCCAACATAGAGAACACCGCACCCCCAACATAGAGAACACCGCACCCCAACATAGAGAGCACCGCACCCCAACATAGAGAGCACTGCATCCCCAACATAGAGAGCACTGCACCCCAACATAGAGAACACAGCACCCCAACATAGAGAGCACCGCACCCCCAACATAGAGAGCACTGCACCCCAACATAGAGAACACAGCACCCCAACATAGAGAGCACCGCACCCCAATATAGAGAGCACTGCATCCCCAACATAGAGAACACCACACCCCAACATAGAGAGCACCGCACCCCAACATAGAGAGCACCGCACCCCAACATAGAGAGCACCGCACCCCCAACATAGAGAGCACTGCACCCCCAACATAGAGAACACCGCACCCCCAACATAGAGAACACCGCACCCCAACATAGAGAGCACCGCACCCCAACATAGAGAGCACTGCATCCCCAACATAGAGAGCACTGCACCCCAACATAGAGAACACAGCACCCCAACATAGAGAGCACCGCACCCCCAACATAGAGAGCACTGCACCCCAACATAGAGAACACAGCACCCCAACATAGAGAACACCACACCCCCAACATAGAGAACACAGCACCCCCAACATAGAGAACACTGCATCCCCAACATAGAGAGCACTGCACAACCAACATAGAGAGCACTGCACCCCAACATAGAGAACACAGCACCCCAACATAGAGAACACCGCACCCCCAACATAGAGAACACCACACCCCAACATAGAGAACACCGCACCCCAACATAGAGAACACCACACCCCAACATAGAGAACACCGCACCCCCAACATAGAGAACACCACACCCCAACATAGAGAACACCACACCCCAACATAGAGAACACAGCACCCCAACATTGAGAACACCGCACCCCCAACATAGAGAACACCGCACCCCCAACATAGAGAACACCGCACCCCCAACATAGAGAACACCGCACCCCAACATAGAGAACACCGCACCCCAACATAGAGAACACCGCACCCCAACATAGAGAACACCACACCCCAACATAGAGAACACCGCACCCCCAACATAGAGAACACAGCACCCCAACATAGAGAACACCACACCCCCAACAGAGAGAACACTGCACCCCAACATAGAGAACACCACACCCCAACATAGAGAATACAGCACCCCCAACATAGAGAACACTGCACCCCCAACATAGAGAACACTGCACCCCAACATAGAGAACACCACACCCCCAACATAGAGAACACCGCACCCCAACATAGAGAACACTGCACCCCCAACATAGAGAACACCGCACCCCCAACATAGAGAACATTGCACCCCCAACATAGAGAACACCGCACCCCAACATAGAGAACACAGCACCCCCAACATAGAGAACACCACACCCCCAACATAGAGAACACCACACCCCCAACATAGAGAACACAGCACCCCCAACATAGAGAACACCACACCCCAACATAGAGAACACCGCACCCCCAACATAGAGAACACAGCACCCCAACATAGAGAACACCACACCCCCAACATAGAGAACACCACACCCCCAACATAGAGAACACAGCACCCCCAACATAGAGAACACCACACCCCAACATAGAGAACACCGCACCCCCAACATAGAGAACACTGCACCCCCAACATAGAGAACATCGCACCCCTAACATAGAGAACATTGCACCCCCAACATAGAGAACACAGCACCCCCAACATAGAGAACACTGCACCCCAACATAGAGAACACTGCACCCCAACATAGAGAACACTGCACCCCCAACATAGAGAACACCGCACCCCAACATAGAGAACACAGCACCCCAACATAGAGAACACCGCACCCCAACATAGAGAACACCGCACCCCAACATAGAGAGCACTGCACCCCAACATAGAGAACACCGCACCCCAACATAGAGAACACCGCACCCCAACATAGAGAACACCGCACCCCCAACATAGAGAACACCACACCCCAACATAGAGAACACAGCACCCCAACATAGAGAACACCGCACCCCCAACATAGAGAACACCACACCCCAACATAGAGAGCACCGCACCCCAACATAGAGAGCACCGCACCCCAACATAGAGAGCACCGCACCCCCAACATAGAGAGCACTGCACCCCCAACATAGAGAACACCGCACCCCCAACATAGAGAACACCGCACCCCAACATAGAGAGCACCGCACCCCAACATAGAGAGCACTGCATCCCCAACATAGAGAGCACTGCACCCCAACATAGAGAACACAGCACCCCAACATAGAGAGCACCGCACCCCCAACATAGAGAGCACTGCACCCCAACATAGAGAACACAGCACCCCAACATAGAGAGCACCGCACCCCAATATAGAGAGCACTGCATCCCTAACATAGAGAACACCACACCCCAACATAGAGAGCACCGCACCCCAACATAGAGAGCACCGCACCCCAACATAGAGAGCACCGCACCCCCAACATAGAGAGCACTGCACCCCCAACATAGAGAACACCGCACCCCCAACATAGAGAACACCGCACCCCAACATAGAGAGCACCGCACCCCAACATAGAGAGCACTGCATCCCCAACATAGAGAGCACTGCACCCCAACATAGAGAACACAGCACCCCAACATAGAGAGCACCGCACCCCCAACATAGAGAGCACTGCACCCCAACATAGAGAACACAGCACCCCAACATAGAGAACACCACACCCCCAACATAGAGAACACAGCACCCCCAACATAGAGAACACTGCATCCCCAACATAGAGAGCACTGCACCCCCAACATAGAGAGCACTGCACAACCAACATAGAGAGCACTGCACCCCAACATAGAGAACACAGCACCCCAACATAGAGAACACCGCACCCCCAACATAGAGAACACCACACCCCAACATAGAGAACACCGCACCCCAACATAGAGAACACCACACCCCAACATAGAGAACACCGCACCCCCAACATAGAGAACACCACACCCCAACATAGAGAACACCACACCCCAACATAGAGAACACAGCACCCCAACATTGAGAACACCGCACCCCCAACATAGAGAACACCGCACCCCCAACATAGAGAACACCGCACCCCCAACATAGAGAACACCGCACCCCAACATAGAGAACACCGCACCCCAACATAGAGAACACCACACCCCAACATAGAGAACACCGCACCCCCAACATAGAGAACACAGCACCCCAACATAGAGAACACCACACCCCCAACATAGAGAACACTGCACCCCAACATAGAGAACACCACACCCCAACATAGAGAATACAGCACCCCCAACATAGAGAACACTGCACCCCCAACATAGAGAACACTGCACCCCAACATAGAGAACACCACACCCCAACATAGAGAGCACCGCACCCCAACATAGAGAGCACCGCACCCCAACATAGAGAGCACCGCACCCCCAACATAGAGAGCACTGCACCCCCAACATAGAGAACACCGCACCCCCAACATAGAGAACACCGCACCCCAACATAGAGAGCACCGCACCCCAACATAGAGAGCACTGCATCCCCAACATAGAGAGCACTGCACCCCAACATAGAGAACACAGCACCCCAACATAGAGAGCACCGCACCCCCAACATAGAGAGCACTGCACCCCAACATAGAGAACACAGCACCCCAACATAGAGAGCACCGCACCCCAATATAGAGAGCACTGCATCCCCAACATAGAGAACACCACACCCCAACATAGAGAGCACCGCACCCCAACATAGAGAGCACCGCACCCCAACATAGAGAGCACCGCACCCCCAACATAGAGAGCACTGCACCCCCAACATAGAGAACACCGCACCCCCAACATAGAGAACACCGCACCCCAACATAGAGAGCACCGCACCCCAACATAGAGAGCACTGCATCCCCAACATAGAGAGCACTGCACCCCAACATAGAGAACACAGCACCCCAACATAGAGAGCACCGCACCCCCAACATAGAGAGCACTGCACCCCAACATAGAGAACACAGCACCCCAACATAGAGAACACCACACCCCCAACATAGAGAACACAGCACCCCCAACATAGAGAACACTGCATCCCCAACATAGAGAGCACTGCACAACCAACATAGAGAGCACTGCACCCCAACATAGAGAACACAGCACCCCAACATAGAGAACACCGCACCCCCAACATAGAGAACACCACACCCCAACATAGAGAACACCGCACCCCAACATAGAGAACACCACACCCCAACATAGAGAACACCGCACCCCCAACATAGAGAACACCACACCCCAACATAGAGAACACCACACCCCAACATAGAGAACACAGCACCCCAACATTGAGAACACCGCACCCCCAACATAGAGAACACCGCACCCCCAACATAGAGAACACCGCACCCCCAACATAGAGAACACCGCACCCCAACATAGAGAACACCGCACCCCAACATAGAGAACACCGCACCCCAACATAGAGAACACCACACCCCAACATAGAGAACACCGCACCCCCAACATAGAGAACACAGCACCCCAACATAGAGAACACCACACCCCCAACATAGAGAACACTGCACCCCAACATAGAGAACACCACACCCCAACATAGAGAATACAGCACCCCCAACATAGAGAACACTGCACCCCCAACATAGAGAACACTGCACCCCAACATAGAGAACACCACACCCCCAACATAGAGAACACCGCACCCCAACATAGAGAACACTGCACCCCCAACATAGAGAACACCGCACCCCCAACATAGAGAACATTGCACCCCCAACATAGAGAACACCGCACCCCAACATAGAGAACACAGCACCCCCAACATAGAGAACACCACACCCCCAACATAGAGAACACCACACCCCCAACATAGAGAACACAGCACCCCCAACATAGAGAACACCACACCCCAACATAGAGAACACCGCACCCCCAACATAGAGAACACAGCACCCCAACATAGAGAACACCACACCCCCAACATAGAGAACACCACACCCCCAACATAGAGAACACAGCACCCCCAACATAGAGAACACCACACCCCAACATAGAGAACACCGCACCCCCAACATAGAGAACACTGCACCCCCAACATAGAGAACATCGCACCCCTAACATAGAGAACATTGCACCCCCAACATAGAGAACACAGCACCCCCAACATAGAGAACACTGCACCCCCAACATAGAGAACACCGCACCCCCAACATAGAGAACATTGCACCCCCAACATAGAGAACACCGCACCCCAACATAGAGAACACAGCACCCCCAACATAGAGAACACAGCACCCCAACATAGAGAACACCACACCCCCAACATAGAGAACACCACACCCGCAACATAGAGAACACCACACCCCCAACATAGAGAACACAGCACCCCAACATAGAGAACACCAAACCCCCAACATAGAGAACACTGCACCCCAACATAGAGAACACCACACCCCAACATAGAGAATACAGCACCCCCAACATAGAGAACACTGCACCCCCAACATAGAGAACACCACACCCCCAACATAGAGAACACCGCACCCCAACATAGAGAACACTGCACCCCCAACATAGAGAACACCGCACCCCCAACATAGAGAACATTGCACCCCCAACATAGAGAACACGGCACCCCAACATAGAGAACACAGCACCCCCAACATAGAGAACACAGCACCCCAACATAGAGAACACCACACCCCCAACATAGAGAACACCACACCCCCAACATAGAGAACACAGCACCCCCAACATAGAGAACACCACACCCCAACATAGAGAACACTGCACCCCCAACATAGAGAACACTGCACCCCCAACATAGAGAACACCGCACCCCCAACATAGAGAACATTGCACCCCCAACATAGAGAACACAGCACCCCCAACATAGAGAACACTGCACCCCCAACATAGAGAACACCGCACCCCCAACATAGAGAACATTGCACCCCCAACATAGAGAACACCGCACCCCAACATAGAGAACACAGCACCCCCAACATAGAGAACACAGCACCCCAACATAGAGAACACCACACCCCCAACATAGAGAACACCACACCCGCAACATAGAGAACACCACACCCCCAACATAGAGAACACCACACCCCCAACATAGAGAACACCGCACCCCAACATAGAGAACACCGCACCCCAACATAGAGAACACCGCACCCCAACATAGAGAATACCACACCCCCAACATAGAGAACACTGCACCCCAACATTGGGAACACGGCGCCCCCAAAATAGGAAACACTGCACCCCCAACATAAGGAACACCACACCCCCAACATAAAGAACACGAGGCCCCCAACATCGGGAACATGGCATCCCAACATAGGGAACAACGCACCCCCAATATAAGGAACACCAGACTCCCAACATTGGGAGCACCACACCCCAACATTGGAAACACTGCATCCCAACATAGGGAATACCACGCCCCCAACATAAGGAACACTGCACCCCCAACATAAGGAACATGAGGCCCCCAACATCGGGAACACCAGACTCCCAACATAGGGAACAAGACACCCCCAACATTGGGACCACCATCCCTCCAACATAGGGAACACCACACCCCCGATTCAGGAAACACCACACCCCCAACATAGGGAACACCGCGCCTCCAACATAGGGACCACCACACCCCCAAAACACCACACCCCCAACATAGGGAATACAGTTCCTCCAACATAGGGAACACCAAACCCCCCGACACAGGAAAAACCACAGCCCCAACATCCCTCTTGGAGAACTTTCTGCCGGCATCTCACCAACAATGGTAGAGTTCTTCTATAAAGCACTAAAGACTATAAATGGCCTCCCTCATTTGGAAATGCTTGTTGCCTGGCTATCATGCTGATTCAGGAGCTGGCCATATAGGCAGAGCAGGAAATGCGACTTCACTGGCTTCAGGCTCGTTCCCCGTCAGTCTGAGAGTAGATATAGCCAGGGAAATAGCAGTTTTCAGAAGCCGCTCCGTGGTGGCAGATTCTTCTCACCCCTGCATGAAGCCTTCGATTGAAGCTACCATCATCCCACCTGCAGGTGAGTACCAGTCACGAGGCGGTGAGGCTCCTGTGCAGCATCACTGTGGGGGAGATGCCTGAAGGAAATGTCAGCTTCCATCAAAGGCTTTTCACCCAGGCGCCGAGCTCCACGCCGCCCCCCCCTCGCTGGGTTTCGGCTGCGCTCGGTTGCGGCGGGTGACGGAGGGGTTAAGGTGTTTGAGATTCTCGGGCCGGTATTGTCTGCCATGTTTTACGGCCCGCTTGTAGCCGTACAGGAAGGCGTGAGTAATTAGTTGCTTCCATCTGTGCCGTTTTCTCGCGCAGGCACGACGCGCGATAAATTATTGTTAGGGCGGCCACTTTGCAGCCGTAAAGATAAAACAAAACAGCAAAATTTGCTCTCCATTTTTCTGCATTTTAACGGCTCGCCATATTTCAGCGCTTTTATGGCGGTTTTATGTGTATTTACGTAGCTCCATCCCCCGAGCGCGAGCCGAGAAGCTGCATCAGCACCAGATCTGCGAGACAGCCGAGTTTTTCATGTTTATGGAGCGCCGTGTGGGAACCGCGGCCTGGGAGGGAGGGCGTTTTTTTTTTTTTTTTTACTAGCGCCATTGCTGACGCTGTTTATTATGTAACATCGTCGAACGGACGCCGCGATCAACATGTCACAACATCGCCTCCGAGAATCGTCACCCCTGGAGACGTGGCCGGGAACAGAGAATGAACTGCCAAACAAAAAGAAAAAAAAACGTGGCTTCCTAATCCCGCCCACAACGCGGGGGTGGATGGGGCGCCAATTTACGTTTAAGCGGTGCGTAAAAAAAAAAGCACGTGCGTTAACGCGCGTTACATCCTTGCGTTGACTTGCCCATTAACATTGACGCGCCATAACGTCCTAAAAAAAAATTTTCAAATCGGACGCGTCGCAAAGTTTTTTGCGGCAGCGCATTAAGTTGCTGTTGAAAATGAATGGCGCCGCAATGCGCTAATACGCGTAATGGTCGCTGTGTGCAGGATCTGATTACCTCCGCCGCTGCCGACGGATCCGGTAAGCGGCGGATGGCGCAGGAGCGTGGCTGGAGGCCCCTCTACCACTGCCGGTAAAAGTGATCTTGCGGTAAGACCAATATTATCGGTAACCAGACCGCCAGCCGGAGAAGAGGCTGGCTGCTGCCATAACAACGATATTCCTCTTCAAAGTGAGGACGTACATTGGCGTGCGGCGCGGTGCATAGCATACCAGCTCATTATGAATTACTTACCCGAGAACAAAGCCCCCGCAGCCGTTCCTCGTCTCCCCCTCCGGCCGGTGACATCTCTCCCGGGGGGGGGGGGGGTTCTTTCGGGTATTGCGGCTCCGGCGCTGTGATTGGTCTGGAGCCGCGATGACGCCACTCCCGCGCCTGCATGCGGGAGCCGCCGGGGGCCGCACACAGACTGAAGCAATCGCTCGTACGTGCCGTTGCTTCAGTTTGCCCCAGTGCGCATGCGCCGTTATTATTAGTTAGTTATTATTTCAGATTTTCGAATTTTCGGAATTCCGTTCTTATTTTCGAATTTTCGGAATTCCGTTCTTATTTTCGGATTTTCGTTCTTTAGAATTTTCTGTTCTTATTTTCGGATTTTCGAATTTCCGAAAATTTTAAATTTCTGAATTTTTTCGAATATATTTCCGAATTAACGAATTTGTCGAAATTCATAAAAAACTAAAAAAAAAAACGAACAAATTTGAAAAGAAGCGAATTGCACATGTCTAGTTAAGGGGAGGTGGAGTTATGGAGGGGTTGTCAAGGAGTTTTAGGAGGTGACCTCTGAGCTACAATAGTCATGTGCCGCCAACGCACCACAACGGGTGAAAAGAAAAGCACACAGCCCTCGTTGGTACATGCACTGTGATGTGTTGCGGTGCGTTGCATTGTACTGTACGGTGCGCTTGGGTGCTATTGACACAATGAGCGGTGTGTGTTGCCATACAGTGTGACAATGCAGGTTAACGCATGTCTTATAGTGTGATTTGGCCCTCTGCCCCGTACTTGTACGAGGAGCCCGAGATGATGGGCTCCAGGGGTGCCCTTGTCCAAGCACTCCTGGAATTTTCTACTCATGAATGCCTTCAAAAAGTTACGATCGTGCGTACGAATCCAAACACGGCGAATCCCACTCCAAGTGAATCTCCAGCACCTAAAAAAAGGGACGCAGGCTATGATTACGGCTTTACTGACGAAACGCGTAAACCGCTGTATTTTTGTAAACTCCACTCAATAAATTAAGGTGATTCTTTAGGACGAGTTGCCGACTCTCTACGTTTCCATAACGGGGCACAGCAAGAGGCTTACGGAGGAGATGCGACTCTCATATAATAGAGAAGTCGTATACTGCGTGATGTCACAGCAACATGTTAAAACGAAGAAGGAGACTCAACGCTCCACACAGTGAGAAACCTGAAGCAGTCATTTCTTGAAATTTAAATAATCGCACTAACATATGTAAAATATTCATAGCACTGTATATAAAACTGCCACAAATAAGCCCAATTGCATTTTGCAGGGCAGGTGATGACGTCACTGTATGTAGCTCCCCCCTACGCGTTTAGCCAGAATTGACATCTTCATGCCCCTAGGCCTGCTATCTACCCAGAAATATTGGTGAGCTCTCATGGTCCAGGCAGAGTTCAGGTAGAGTGACTTAGTGTTACGTTCACACCGATGCGATTTGTCTTTCGATTTGACCAGTCAAATCGCATGACAAAGTGGCACCCTATTGTCGGCAATGGAGCTGTTCAAAATCGGTGCGATGCGGACTTTGTGGTGTTCCGCAACAATTTGAAAAAGTCATGTCTAGGAACATATAGATGGATGGAGATATGAAGATCTTGATTGATGGATGGATGGATGGAGACATGGATGGACAGATGGAGACATTGATGGATGGAGACATGGATGGATGGAGAGAGAGACATGGATATATGGAGACATGGATGGAGGGATGGGTGGATGGTGGAGACATGGATGGATGGATGGATGGATGTATTGATGGAGACATGGATGGAGACATGAATGGATGGATGGATACATGGATGGATGTATTGATGGAGACATTAATGGATGGAGACATGGATGGACGGAAAGATGGATGGAGACATGGATGAAGGTATGAATGGATGGATGGAGACATGGATGGACGGATGGAGACATGGATGGATGAAGACATGGGTGGAGGGATGGGTGGAAATATGAAGCTATGGATGGAAACATGGATGGATGGATGGAGACATGGATGGACGGATGGAGACATGGATGGACGGATGGAGACATGGATGGATGAAGACATGGGTGGAGGGATGGGTGGAAATATGAAGCTATGGATGGAAACATGGATGGATGGATGGAGACATGGATGGGTGGAGATAGGAACATATAGATGGATGGAGACATGGATGGATGGAGACATGGAAGGAGATATGAAGATATTGATGGATGGATGGACGGATGGAGACATGGATGGATGGATGGATGGATGGATACATGGATGGAGATATGAAGATATGGATGGATGGAGATATGAAGATATGGATGGATGGAGATATGAAGATATGGATGGATGGAGGCATGGATGATGGATGGATGGAGACAAGGAAGGAGATATGAAGATATTGATGGAGGGATAGATGGATGGAGACATGGATGGATGGAATGAGACATGGATGGATGAAGACATGGGTGGAGGGATGGGTGGAAATATGAAGATATGGGTGGAAACATGGATGGATGGATGGACATATGAAGATATAGATGGATGGAGGCATGGATGGATGGAAGGATGGATTGATACATGGATGGATTGATGGATGGAGACATGGATGGATTGATGGATGGATGGATGGAGACACAGATGGATGGATGGAGACACGGATGGATGGATGGAGACAGGGATGGAAATATGAAGATATGGATGGATGGATGGAGACATGGATGGATGGATGGATGGATAGAGACATGGATGGATGAATGGATGACGACATGGGTGGATATATGAAGATATGGATGGATGGAAGGATTGATGGAGCCATGGATGGAGGGATGGATGGAGACATGGATGGATGGATGGATGGATAGATGGAGACATGGGTGGACCTATGAAGATATGGATGGATGGAGACATGGATGGATGGATGGATGGAGAAAGTTGTATTTTTGTGTTTCATCTCCTATGTTCTTCCTGAATTCAGAGAAGGGCCCCTTTAAGCGGCGGAGCGATATTTCGCGGGCCGCTAAGTGAATGTGACAGTGTGAAATATACACAATTTTTGGGTCATCTGAGTCATGGAAGGCGGAACCGTCAGGCGAGCGGCGGTAATAAATCTCTGTCAGGCGTTGCGGTCTGGTGACATTTTCTCCCCGATGTGAATTACGCCGCAGAAAAACCGCGCATTAAGAGCGGAGAAGCTGGCCGGCGAGATACCTTCTGCCGCTCAGAAACATTTCATCACAAGCGGCGCTGCCCGGCCCGGCTCAGACTGGCCCTATTCATCCTCCCAGCGACGCCACAAAGCCGGCGCTCTCCGGGGACTTCCTCCGAGGAATAACGCCAAGTGCTAAATATTTCCCACTGCTTATTGTGGCTTCATCCCCAGAACAGGAACAAAGAGGACCTGTTCCCGACAACCCTCGCCCACAGGAGCTGACGCTCCGTCTCCAACCGCGTCTTTCTCTGATTGGACGATTTGTAGTTCCAGCTCCACTTTCCACAATCACTGAACTCTTCATATCATTCAAATGGTCATTTCATTTTATAATTATATAATGAAGGAAATACTCAATAATTGTACAAACATTCAGAACTGCCATTGGAAATCCTGGGGCCCCATATCACCTGCCTGACAGGGGCCCATATCACCTGCCTGACAGGGGCCCATATCACCTGCCTGACAGGGGCCCATATCACCTGCCTGACAGGGCCCCATATCACCTGCTTGACAGGGCCCCATATCACCTGCCCGACAGGGGCCCATATCACCTGCCCGACAGGGGCCCATATCACCTGCCTGACAGGGGCCCATATCACCTGCCTGACAGGGCCCCATATCACCTGCTTGACAGGGCCCCATATCACCTGCCCGACAGGGGCCCATATCACCTGCTTGACAGGGGCCCATATCACCTGCCTGACAGGGGCCCATATCACCTGCCTGACAGGGGCCCATATCACCTGCCTGACAGGGCCCCATATCACCTGCTTGACAGGGCCCCATATCACCTGCCCGACAGGGCCCCATATCACCTGCCCGACAGGGGCCCATATCACCTGCCTGACAGGGGCCCATATCACCTGCCCGACAGGGCCCAATATCACATGCACCACAGGGCCCCATATCACCTGCCTGACAGGACCCCATATCACCTGCCGGACAGGGGCCCATATCACCTGCCCGACAGGGCCCCATATCACCTGCCGGACAGGGGCCCATATCACCTGCCCGACAGGGCCCAATATCACATGCACCACAGGGCCCCATATCACCTGCCTGACAGGACCCCATATCACCTGCCAGACAGGGGCCCATATCACCTGCCAGACAGGGGCCCATATCACCTGCCCGACAGGGGCCCATATCACCTGCCTGACAGGGCCCCATATCACCTGCCTGACAGGACCCCATATCACATGCACCACAGGGCCCCATATCACCTGCCTGACAGGACCCCATATCACCTGCCAGACAGGGGCCCATATCACCTGCCAGACAGGGGCCCATATCACCTGCCAGACAGGGGCCCATATCACCTGCCTGACAGGGCCCCATATCACCTGCCTGACAGGGCCCCATATCACCTGCCTGACAGGGGCCCATATCACCTGCCTGACAGGGCCCCATATCACCTGCCCAACAGGGGCCCATATCACCTGCCTGACAGGGCTCCATGTCCCCTGCCTGACAGGGGCCCATATCACCTGCCCGACAGGGGCCCATATCACCTGCCCGACAGGGGCCCATATCACCTGCCTGACAGGGGCCCATATCACCTGCCCGACAGGGGCCCATATCACCTGCCTGACAGGGTCCCATATTACCTGCTAGACAGGGCCCCATGTCACCTGCCCGACAGGGCCTCATATCACCTGCCCGATAGGGCCCCATATAACCTGTCTGATGGGGCTCCATGTCACCTGTCTGATGGGGCCCCATGTCACCTGTCTGATGGGGCCTCACATCATCTGCCCAAAAGGGCCTCATATCACCTGCCCGACAGGGCCCCATACATACCTCCCAACCATCCCTGATTCACTGGGACCTTCCCGGAAATTAGTCCCTGTCCCGGAGTCCGGGAGAACCAGGGCTGAGTCCCAGAATGCCCACGGCGTGTACGGGGCATCTTGGTTCCCGCACGCCGTGAGCAACACCTAGTATAGCAGCCGGCATCTCTCCCTGGCACTGAATCCACCCCCCTCTTCCTGTGTTTTTCTGTACACAGAGGAGGAGGGGGAACAGCAACACCAGGGGATGATCTAAGGTAGGGTTGCCACAGCAGCATAGGCTCCGACTGTCCTGCCAGTGTGGGTGCTCCAGCCCCCCTCCAGCACCAGCAGTGAGCTGAATGTGCTGTGCTCTCTCTTCCACCAGCAACACCTAGATTTCTGTGTATACCAGGCTTGCAGAGGATGGAGGCATGGGGAAGAAGGTGGGGGAAGGTGGAGTCGGGATGTGATCAAGGGGAAGGATGCAGTTGGTATGGGATAGGGGGATGGATAGAGCCGTGATGGGATCAGGGGATGGATGGAGCCAGGATGGGATCAAGGGGGAGGATGGAGCTGGGATGGAATCAAGGGGATGGATGGAGCTGGGATGGGATCAGGGGGATAGATGGCGCCAGGATGCTATCAGGGGGAAGGATGGAGCTGGGGTGGGATCAGTGGATGGGTGGAGCCAGGATGGGATCGGGGATGGATGGAGCCAGGATGGGATCGGGGATGCATGGATCCAGGATGGGATCAAGGGGAAGGATAGAGCTAGGATGGGATCAGGGAATGAATGGAGCTGGGATGGGATCGGGGAGAAGGATGGAGTCGGGATGGGATCTGTGGATGGATGGAGCAGGGAAGGGATGAAGGGGAAGGATGGAGCTGGGACAAGATGGGGGGATGGATGTCATCAGGGTGGGATCAGGGGGAAGGATGGAGCCAGGATGGGATCAGGGGGATAGATGGAGCCTTATGGGATCAAAGGGAAATATGGAGCTGGGGTATGATCAGGGGATGGATGGAGCTGGGATTGGATTGGGGTGGTGGATGGAACCTTGTTTGGATTGGCGTTGTGGATGGAGCCAGGATGTCATCAAGGGAAAGGATGGAACTGGGATGGGATCGGGGGATGGATAGAGCTGGGATGGAATCAGGGGATGAATGGAGCCAGGATAGGATCAAGAGGAAGGAATGGAGCTGGGATGGGATCAGGAGATGGATGGTGCCAGGATGGGATCAGGGGGAAGGATGGAGCTGGGATGGGATCGGTGGATGGATGGAGCCAGGATGGGATTGCGGGATGCATGGAGCAGGGCTAAAATTGGGGGATGAAGGATGGAGCTGAGATGGGATTGGGGGATAGATGGAGCCAGGATGGGATCAAGGGGAAGGATGGAGCTGGGATGGGATCGGTGGATGGATGGACCCAGGATGGGATCGGGGGATGGATGGAGCAAGGCTGGAATTGGGGGATGGATGGAGCAAGGATGGGATCGGGGGATAGATGGAGCGGAGATGGGTTAGGCAGATGGATGGACCTGGGATGGTATCAAGGTGGATGGAGCTGGGATAGGATCAGGGGGAGGGATGACATCCGGGTGGGATCAGATGGATCGCTGCGTGTGCCGCAGGTCTTTTCCCTTCTCCATGTCCCTCATTCTGAAGTTCAATTGTTGGGAGGTATGCCCCATATCAGCTGCCTGTCAGCTTTCCCCCTTGGCCTGTCCTGGTAGATTGATATAGAAGAGAATTAAATGTAATTGTTGGGAGCGGCGGCGCGGAGGATTACTAATCTCTGCCTCCCAAAAAATGTGTGACTAGCCCCCCTCCCTGTCCCCGGCCCCTACTGCTGCTGAACTGATGGGGCCCCGGGGACTTTTATTTAACCACTGAAGCCCAGGCACAAGGGATTATTGTGCATGGGCCCAAAGGTATTTAAACTGTCCCCACTCTGGCCCGGGCCCTCCTGCTGAAGTGATGGGCGGGGGGGCAGTATGAGAATAGATATGGACAGGGGCAAAAGGGGCAGTCATTGTTGTGGGGCCCAAGGCAGCTTTCCCCTTGAGCCCGCACTGCCCACAAATAGTTGATAAATTGATTGGAAAGGGCCCAAGAAAATTTTTTGTCCAGTGTCCAATCAATATTAAAGACTGCCCCAGATATAGATGTGTGTCTAAATCTCCCCTACCTCTGATGCCCAATCCACTTCTAGATCGCCCTCCAGAGGCTACTGCCAGGCGGTGAGGAAGCGCTGAGGTGCTTTTCTCCGCCTGTTTTAACCCCATCTTTTGCCAACGGTTGTTTGCACCACTTCCCCATTGACTTGCATGTGTAGCTTGCAGCCCGCTGATCGCTATCTGTTGGGTCAATTTAGCCGCAAAGCATTACAGCATGTAAACAGCCCCCTCCGGTGCCCATTGCAGCTTAAAGGGGGGGCAGTTTGACAAATCGCACAGCGCAAATTTCAGATGCCATCCGCATCATTGTGAAGCTTGTCACCTGAAAGTAGATCCTGATCCTTTTCTGGGCGACAAGCTTCCGCAATGCGGTTTGCAGCGAACGCAGCGCGACAATGGCGGCAGAGCCACACCGCGTTTTTTAGGTGCCATTAAAATGAATGGCATCTGATATTTGCCTCCTTTCTTCCGCCTCCAGTCTTCTGCCTCCAGTCTTCCGCCTCCAGTCTTCCGCCTCCAGTCTTCTGCCTCCTTTCTTCTGCCTCCAGTCTTCTGCCTCCTTTCTTCCGCCTCCAGTCTTCTGCCTCCAGTCTTCCGCCTCCAGTCTTCTGCCTCCTTTCTTCTGCCTCCAGTCTTCTGCCTCCTTTCTTCTGCCTCCAGTCTTCTGCCTCCAGTCTTCTGCCTCCAGTCTTCTGTCTCCAGTCTTCCGCCTCCAGTCTTCCGCCTCCAGTCTTCTGCCTGCAGTCTTCTGCCTCCTTTCTTCTGCCTCCAGTCTTCTGCCTCCAGTCTTCTGCCTCCAGTCTTCTGTCTCCAGTCTTCCTCCTCCAGTCTTCCACCTCCAGTCTTCTGTCTCCAGGCTTCGGCTTCTGGTCTTTCCGCCTCCAGGCTTCTGCCTCCAGTCTTCTGCTTCTGGTCTTCTGCCTCCAGTCTTCTGCCTCCTGTCTTCTGCCTCCAGTCTTCTGCTTCTGGTCTTCTGCCTCCAGTCTTCTGCCTCCAGTCTTCTGCTTCTGGTCTTCTGCCTCCAGTCTTCTGCCTCCTGTCTTCTGCCTCCAGTCTTCTACTTCTGGTCTTCTGCCTCCAGTCTTCTGCCTCCAGTCTTCTGCTTCTGGTCTTCTGCCTCCGGTCTTCTGCCTCCAGTCTTCTGCCTCCAGGCTTCTGCCTCCAGTCTTCTGTCTCCAGTCTTCTGTCTCCAGTCTTCCGCCTCCAGTCTTCCGCCTCCAGTCTTCTGCCTGCAGTCTTCTGCCTCCTTTCTTCTGCCTCCAGTCTTCTGCCTCCAGTCTTCTGCCTCCAGTCTTCTGTCTCCAGTCTTCCTCCTCCAGTCTTCCACCTCCAGTCTTCTGTCTCCAGGCTTCGGCTTCTGGTCTTTCCGCCTCCAGGCTTCTGCCTCCAGTCTTCTGCCTCCAGTCTTCTGCTTCTGGTCTTTCCGCCTCCAGGCTTCTGCCTCCAGTCTTCTGCTTCTGGTCTTCTGCCTCCAGTCTTCTGCCTCCAGTCTTCTGCCTCCAGTCTTCTGCTTCTGGTCTTCTGCCTCCAGTCTTCTGCCTCCTGTCTTCTGCCTCCAGTCTTCTGCTTCTGGTCTTCTGCCTCCAGTCTTCTGCCTCCAGTCTTCTGCTTCTGGTCTTCTGCCTCCAGTCTTCTGCCTCCTGTCTTCTGCCTCCGGTCTTCTGCTTCTGGTCTTCTGCCTCCAGTCTTCTGCCTCCAGTCTTCTGCTTCTGGTCTTCTGCCTCCGGTCTTCTGCCTCCAGTCTTCTGCCTCCAGGCTTCTGC
Source organism: Lithobates pipiens (assembly GCA_037367395.1). NCBI lineage: Eukaryota > Metazoa > Chordata > Amphibia > Anura > Ranidae > Lithobates > Lithobates pipiens. Next base: position 101,482 of record JAZDVW010002554.1, read on the forward strand.
CTCCAGTCTTCTGTCTCCAGTCTTCTGTCTCCAGTCTTCTGTCTCCAGTCTTCTGCTTCTGGTCTTCTGCCTCCAGGCTTCTGCCTCCAGTCTTCTGTCTCCAGTCTTCTGTCTCCAGTCTTCTGCCTCCAGGCTTCTGCCTCCAGTCTTCTGTCTCCAGTCTTCTGCCTCCAGTCTTCTGCCTCCTGTCTTCTGTCTCCAGTCTTCTGTCTCCAGTCTTCTGCTTCTGGTCTTCTGTCTCCAGTCTTCTGCTTCTGGTCTTCTGCCTCCGGTCTTCTGTCTCCAGTCTTCTGCTTCTGGTCTTCTGCCTCCAGTCTTCTGTCTCCAGTCTTCTGTCTCCAGTCTTCTGTCTCCAGTCTTCTGCTTCTGGTCTTCTGCCTCCAGTCTTCTGCCTCCAGGCTTCTGCCTCCAGTCTTCTGTCTCCAGTCTTCTGCCTCCAGGCTTCTGCCTCCAGTCTTCTGTCTCCAGTCTTCTGCCTCCAGTCTTCTGCCTCCTGTCTTCTGTCTCCAGTCTTCTGTCTCCAGTCTTCTGCTTCTGGTCTTCTGCCTCCAGTCTTCTGCTTCTGGTCTTCTGCCTCCAGTCTTCTGCCTTCTGTCTTCTGCCTCCAGGCTTCTGATTCTGGTCTTCTGCCTCCAGTCTTCTGTCTCCAGTCTTCTGTCTCCAGTCTTCTGTCTCCAGTCTTCTGCCTCCAGTCTTCTGCTTCTGGTCTTCTCCCTCCAGTCTTCTGCCTTCTGTCTTCTGCCTCCAGGCTTCTGATTCTGGTCTTCTGCCTCCAGTCTTCTGTCTCCAGTCTTCTGCCTCCAGTCTTCTGTCTCCAGTCTTCTGCCTCCAGTCTTCTGCCTCCTGTCTTCTGTCTCCAGTCTTCTGTCTCCAGTCTTCTGCTTCTGGTCTTCTGCCTCCAGTCTTCTGCCTTCTGTCTTCTGCCTCCAGGCTTCTGATTCTGGTCTTCTGCCTCCAGTCTTCTGTCTCCAGTCTTCTGCCTCCAGTCTTCTGCCTCCAGTCTTCTGCTTCTGGTCTTTCCGCCTCCAGGCTTCTGCCTCCAGTCTTCTGCTTCTGGTCTTCTGCCTCCAGTCTTCTGCCTCCAGTCTTCTGCTTCTGGTCTTCTGCCTCCAGTCTTCTGCCTCCAGTCTTCTGCTTCTGGTCTTCTGCCTCCAGTCTTCTGCCTCCTGTCTTCTGCCTCCAGTCTTCTACTTCTGGTCTTCTGCCTCCAGTCTTCTGCCTCCAGTCTTCTGCTTCTGGTCTTCTGCCTCCGGTCTTCTGCCTCCAGTCTTCTGCCTCCAGGCTTCTGCCTCCAGTCTTCTGTCTCCAGTCTTCCGCCTCCAGTCTTCCGCCTCCAGTCTTCTGCCTGCAGTCTTCTGCCTCCTTTCTTCTGCCTCCAGTCTTCTGCCTCCAGTCTTCTGCCTCCAGTCTTCTGTCTCCAGTCTTCCTCCTCCAGTCTTCCACCTCCAGTCTTCTGTCTCCAGGCTTCGGCTTCTGGTCTTTCCGCCTCCAGGCTTCTGCCTCCAGTGTTCTGCCTCCAGTCTTCTGCTTCTGGTCTTTCCGCCTCCAGGCTTCTGCCTCCAGTCTTCTGCTTCTGGTCTTCTGCCTCCAGTCTTCTGCCTCCAGTCTTCTGCTTCTGGTCTTCTGCCTCCAGTCTTCTGCCTCCTGTCTTCTGCCTCCAGTCTTCTGCTTCTGGTCTTCTGCCTCCAGTCTTCTGCCTCCAGTCTTCTGCTTCTGGTCTTCTGCCTCCAGTCTTCTGCCTCCAGTCTTCTGCCTCCAGTCTTCTGCTTCTGGTCTTCTGCCTCCGGTCTTCTGCCTCCAGTCTTCTGCCTCCAGGCTTCTGCCTCCAGTCTTCTGTCTCCAGTCTTCTGCTTCTGGTCTTCTGCCTCCAGTCTTCTGCCTCCAGGCTTCTGCCTCCAGTCTTCTGTTTCCAGTCTTCTGTCTCCAGTCTTCTGCCTCCAGGCTTCTGCCTCCAGTCTTCTGTCTCCAGTCTTCTGCCTCCAGTCTTCTGCCTCCTGTCTTCTGTCTCCAGTCTTCTGTCTCCAGTCTTCTGCTTCTGGTCTTCTGTCTCCAGTCTTCTGCTTCTGGTCTTCTGCCTCCAGTCTTCTGCCTTCTGTCTTCTGCCTCCAGGCTTCTGATTCTGGTCTTCTGCCTCCAGTCTTCTGCCTCCTGTCTTCTGTCTCCAGTCTTCTGCTTCTGGTCTTCTGCTTCCAGTCTTTTGCCTCCAGGCTTCTGCCTCCAGTCTTCTGTCTCCAGTCTTCTGTCTCCAGTCTTCTGCTTCTGGTCTTCTGCCTCCAGTCTTCTGCCTCCAGGCTTCTGCCTCCAGTCTTCTGTCTCCAGTCTTCTGTCTCCAGTCTTCTGCCTCCAGGCTTCTGCCTCCAGTCTTCTGTCTCCAGTCTTCTGCCTCCAGTCTTCTGCCTCCTGTCTTCTGTCTCCAGTCTTCTGTCTCCAGTCTCTGCTTCTGGTCTTCTGCCTCCAGTCTTCTGCTTCTGGTCTTCTGCCTCCAGTCTTCTGCCTTCTGTCTTCTGCCTCCAGGCTTCTGATTCTGGTCTTCTGCCTCCAGTCTTCTGTCTCCAGTCTTCTGTCTCCAGTCTTCTGTCTCCAGTCTTCTGCCTCCAGTCTTCTGCTTCTGGTCTCTGCCTCCAGTCTTCTGCCTCCTGTCTTCTGCTTCTGGTCTTCTGCCTCCAGTCTTCTGCCTCCTGTCTTCTGCTTCTGGTCTTCTGTCTCCAGTCTTCTGCCTCCAGTCTTCTGCCTCCTGTCTTCTGTCTCCAGTCTTCTGCCTCCAGTCTTCTGCCTCCTGTCTTCTGTCTCCAGTCTTCTGTCTCCAGTCTTCTGCTTCTGGTCTTCTGCCTCCAGTCTTCTGCCTTCTGTCTTCTGCCTCCAGGCTTCTGATTCTGGTCTTCTGCCTCCAGTCTTCTGCCTTCTGTCTTCTGCCTCCAGGCTTCTGATTCTGGTCTTCTGCCTCCAGTCTTCTGTCTCCAGTCTTCTGTCTCCAGTCTTCTGCCTCCAGTCTTCTGCCTCCAGTCTTCTGCCTCCAGTCTTCTGTCTCCAGTCTTCTGCCTCCAGTCTTCTGCCTCCAGTCTTCTGTCTCCAGTCTTCCACCTCCAGTCTTCCGTCTCCAGTCTTCTGCCTCCAGTCTTCTGCCTCCAGTCTTCTGTCTCCAGTCTTCCACCTCCAGTCTTCCGTCTCCAGTCTTCTGCCTCCAGTCTTCTGCCTCCAGTCTTCTACCTCCAGTCTTCTGCCTCCAGTCCTTCTGCCTCCAGTCTTCTGCCTCCAGTCTTCCGTCTCCAGTCTTCTGCCTCCAGTCTTCTGCCTCAGTCTTCCGTCTCCAGTCTTCCACCTCCAGTCTTCTGCCTCCAGTCTTCTGCCTCCGGTCTTTTGCCTCTGGTCTTCTTCCGCCGGTCTTCACGCTGTACTGTCTTCTCCGCCACTGACTCGATCCTCCTCCCACGCTGTATATAATAGAGAATTACAAATATATATAATAAATTTAAGAATATAAACAGTGTACCGGAGCTGAAGGGGCTCAACTGTCATGAAAAGTTCTTTTATTGAAATGGACTTATGATATATTAATGTTTCAATTGTAATCATCAGTTTTCTGTACTTCAACATGAGTGAAAATATGTGGCGACCCCATTACCTCTCCCCCCCCCCGGTGTGGAGAGGTGGTCAGATAGCCAGATACCCCGACAACACTACCATTTTAAGGTCAGTCCTGGACCCCCCCCCCCCCCCCCGGTATTTCTTCTCCATTTTTCTACAAACTAAAAAATGTTAATAAAATTGCAAATGACAACAGGATGAAAATATAAGGTAACCTTTTACATTTCGGGAATAAAATATCACCCCCCCCCCCCCCCATTCCTGTTCTCATGACACTGTTGACCACTTTGGATTTCCCATCATCGCCTCAGTAACAATGGTGACCAGGAGAAAAGGAGACCAGCGGGGACACAGAGGGCAGATACTGAGACTTTGAAAAGTATTCATTGAATAAAAGTAACATTTAAACAAGTTCAGCGGTTCTGGTGGGACCGCCAGCGAAACGTTATCTTCCCAAACCTTTCATTTCGTCTTGTGTGCGGATATAACCAAAAAAACACAAAGGAGCACGAGATCAATGGGGAAAATTCCTCCTAAAGGTGTTCTATGGGGTTGAGGTCGAGACTCTGAGCAAGCCGGTCAAGTTCCTCCACCCCAAACTCGTTCCTCCATGTCTTTATGGACCTTGCTTTGTGTACTGGTCCAAACCATTTGGTGGAAGGCAGATTATGGTGTGGGGTGGAGGGCAGATTATGGTGTGGGGTGGAGGGCGGAATTATAGTATGGGGGTTGTTTTTTCAGGGGTTGGGCTTGGCCCCTTAGTTCCAGTGAAGGGAACTCTTAAGGCGTCAACATACCAAGACAATTTTGGACAATTTCATGCTCCCAACCGTGTGGGAACTGTGCAGGCCGGTCAAGTTCCTCCACCCCAAACTCACACATCCATGTCTTTATGGACCTTGCTTTGTGCACTGGTCCAAACCATTTGTGGAGGGGGGATTATGGTGTGGGGTGGAGGGCAGATTATGGTGTGGGGTGGAGGGTGGAATTATGGTGTGGGGGGGTTGTTTTTTCAGGGGTTGGGCTTGGCCCCTTAGTTCCAGTGAAGGGAACTCTTAAGGCGTCAACATACCAAGACATTTTGGACAAATTCACGCTCCCAACTTTGTGGGAACTGTGCAAGCCGGTCAAGTTCCTCCACAACAAACTCGCTCATCTGTTGTCTTTATGGACCTTGCTTTGTGTACTGGTCCAAACCATTTGGTGGAGGGGGGATAATGGTGTGGGGTGGAGGGCAGATCATGGTGTGGGGTGGAGGGCGGAATTATGGTGTGGGGGTTGTTTTTCAGGGGTCGGGCTTGGTCCCTTAGTTCCAGTAAAGGGAACTCTTAAGGTGTTGCCATACCAAGACATTTTGGACAATTTCACGCTCCCAACTTTGTGGGAACTGTGCAGGCCGGTCAAGTTCCTCCACAACAAACTCGCTCATCCGTGTCTTTATGGACCTTGCTTTGTGCACTGGTCCAAACCATTTGGTGGAGGGGGGATTATGGTGTGGGGTGGAGGGCGGAATTATGGTGTGGGGGTTGTTTTTTCAGGGGTCGGGCTTGGCCCCTTAGTTCCAGTGAAGGGAACTCTTAAGGTGTCGCCATACCAAGACATATTGGACAATTTCGATGCTCCAACTTTGTGGGAACTGTGAAGGCCGGTCAGGTTCCTCCACCCCAAACTTGCTCCTCCATGTCTTTTTTATGGACCTTGCTTTGTGCACTGGTGGGCAGTCATGTTGGAACAGGAAGGGACCGTCCCCAAACTCCTCCCACAAAGTTGGGAGCAGGAAATTATCCAAATGTCTATGTATGCTGATGCCTAAACCCCAGATCTCATATTTAGGAGGTCCTGCCATGCTTTTTTTTTTTCTATTACAAGGGATGTTTATATGTAATAGGAATACAAGTGACACCATTTTTTTTAAAGAACAGTGTAAAAATAAAAAAGTAAAATAAATGCAAAAAAAAAAAAAAAATTATTTTTAATGCGCTCCCACCCCCGTCCCGCTGAGCTCACGCGCAGAAGCGAACGCATACGTGAGCAGAGCCCACATATGAAAATGGTGTCCACACATGTGAGGCACAGCGGAGAGACGATCGATGTCATGAAAGGAAGAGGATAAGTTATAATAATAAATTAGATGAGGGGATGGAATCACATAAAGAAGGGTAGACTGAAATGAAAGGTGGAAGGTATAAAAATGAAATAGTAGAGTGAGATTATATTGAATTACAATATAATAGGACACCAAAATAGTATTATCAAAATTATACTTTTTTTGTTACATTTTTTTTCTTCTATTACTTATTTTATTTTAATTTTTTGTATTGTTGGTTGTTTGACACATTTAAATAGGGTGCTGTAAAGCCCCCTTCCTTATTATACTTTAAATAATGTTTTGCACAAATTGAGTTTTTGGTTATGGGTAGGCAAGTGGGTGAGCTTTTTTTTTTTTTTTTTCTTTTTTATAATTTTTTTTTATTTATTAAATGTATTGTTGTTGTTTTTTTTTTTTTTACTCTCTCTTTTTTTTCTTTCTCTCTTTTGAAGAGGACATTATCTAGGATCCGGTGTGTTTTCTCTAGATGGGGGGGGGGGGGTTAGTGTGGTGTATGTTAATGAAAAGATTTATATAAATATATTGTGCAAAGTGTATAAGAAAAAGTGATTATAAAAAAAACAAAAAAAAAACACACACACATGTGAGGTATTGCCGCAATCGTAGAGCGAGAGCAATGATTCTAGCCCTAGACCCCCTCTGTAACTCAAAACATGTAACCTGTAGAATTTTTTTTACATTTTATTTTAAATTTAATTTGTTTTTCGCCTATGGAGATTTTTTAAGTGTAAAAGTTTGTCACCGTTCCACGAGCGGGCGTAATTTTGAAGCGTGACATGTTGGGTATGAATTTACCCGGCATAACATTATCTTTCGCAATATAAAAAAAAAAATAGGCTGACTTTACTGTTGTCTTTTTTTTTTTTATTTAAAAATATTTTTAATATTTTAGTATTTTTAATAAATACAATTTTAATTTTAATTAAGGCACAACATATTGGGGTTGACTTACTAGTAACTCAAAACATTTAACCTGTAGAATTTTTTTTACATTTTATTTTAAATTGAATTTGTTTTTTGTCTATGGAGATTTTTAAGTGTAAAAGTTTGTCACCGTTCCACGAGCGGGCGTAATTTTGAAGCGTGATGTGTTGGGTATGAATTTACTCGGCATAACATTATCTTTTTCACAATATAAAAAAAAATAATTAGGCTGCTGTTGTCTTTTTTTATTTAACAATATTTTAATATTTTAGTATTTTTAATAAATAAAATTTTAATTTTAATTTTAAGTAAAAAAAAAAAATATTTTTTCCAAACTGCTGCGCAAATATGATGGGACATAAAGTATTGCAGCGACTGCCATTTTATTCTCTAGGATGTTATAAAAAAATATATATAATGTTTGGGGGGTTCTAAGTAATTTTCCAGCAAAAAAAAAATGTTAACTTGTAAACACCAAATCTCAAAACGAGGCTCGGTCCTTAAGTGGTTAATATGTCCAATTGATTGATCAATAACACTACTTGGAATCTTTAATAAATAAAATTTTAATTTTAATAAAAAAAAAAAAGTGCACCCTTAAGTCCGCTGTGCAAATACGATGTGACATATCTTTCACAGTATAAAAAAAATTAGGCTAATTTTACTGTTATCTTTTTTTTTTATTATTTCAAAATATTTAAATATTTTAGTATTTTTAATAAATACAATTTTAATTTTAATGTAAAAAAAAATTTTTTTTCCAAAAGAAAGTGCGCTTTTAAGACTGCTGCGCAAATATGATGGGACATAAAGTATTGCAATGACCGCCATTTTATTCTCTAGGGTGTTAGAAAAATATATATATAATGTTTGGGGGGTTTTAAGTATTTTTCTAGCCAAAAAAAATAAAAAAGATTTTAACTTGTAAACACCAAATCTCAAAACGAGACTCGGTCCTTAAGAGGCTAATATGACCACTTGATGGATCAATGACGCTACTTGAAATCTTTCACCATTTAGCGTGACGCTCCTGTTACGTTTTTCCATTTTGAATAATTAAAAAAAACTGCAGGGGTTCCAACCCCTCACAAATCCATAAAAAAAAAAAAAAAGATGGCTTTAGATACACCAGAACGCGAGGAAGGTTGGAGGATTTTCACGAGTCGCGTTCAGTCTCTTCTCCTACGCTGCGGCTCTGAAGAGGTTAAGACGTTTCCCGTATAAATAGCTCAGTTCGGATCGTTTACTTGCTGGGGGGGGGGGGGGGGGGCGTCACAAGCGCACTTTTTACCGGGTTACAGAGCCAGCTTGTGCGGCGTGCCAGGGGGGCCCGGCCACCAGCGAGTCCGGGCTTTATTTTCTTAAACTCTTCACATCGTTTTATGTGAAACTGAGAAACGAGTGACTCCGACACGGCAACTTTGTAGGCCAATGCTGGATCTGAAGGGGGATCTCAACGGGGGGGGGGGGGGGGTGAGTGGGGGGAGGCCAGACGGGAGCTGCAGAAGCACCTTCACGCCGGTGCTGGCCTCATAGGAGACTCAGGTCCACTGGTTTTAGTAGGGAATGAGGGGGGGGGGGGGGGGTGATTTTGGTTAAATTTACTTTTAGAGAAAAAAACTATTTCATTGTTGCCAAAAGTTTGGCAAAGTACAAATTTGATTTCCATTTAAATGATTTTTTTTTATAAAAAATTTACTTTTTTTCCTTTATTTAGCAGATTTTTATTTGGTGTATTTAAAAGTACTGGGTTGTGCATTAATCCTTTACTCTTTTTTCTCTTTTTTTTTTTTTTTTTGTTTTGTGTGTGTGTGTGTTTGACTCTTTTTATTAATTATATATTTATTTCACTGCGTTTTTTATTCTTTTTTCTACTGTGAAAAAAAAAAAAACATAAAATAAAAGGCATTTAAATCCAACTGTACCCTTCAAAGTAAAAAAATAAATAAAAATAAAAATAATTAAGACTAATAGGGGGCATTTAAAGCCAAATGTACAATAAATATGTACATTTATTTATATAAATATACACTGTGTTTTTACTCTTTTTTATTTCCTGTGAAAAAAAAACCCCATTCAAATAAAAAAAAGTAAAAAATCCTTTATTTAGTGGATTTTTTGGGTGTATTTAAAGTACTGGGTTCGTTGCATTAGCCCTTTACTCTTTTTTTTTTTTTTTTGTGTATGTTTGATTACGCTTTTTATTAATTATATATTTATTTATTTCACTTTGTTTTTACTCTTTTTTTTTCCTAAAATAAATAAAATAAAAGGCATTTAAAGCCAAACTGTACCCTTCAAAATAAAAAAAGTAAAAAATCCTGCTGGAAGGGGAACCTCCCGCCCCGGTCTCAAGTCTTCTGCCGACTCTAACAGGTTTTCTTCTAAGATTGTCCTGTATTTGTCTCCATCCATCTTCCCATCAACTCTGACCAGCTTCCCTGTCCCTGCTGAAGAAAACCATCCCCACCACATGATGCTGCCACCACAGTGGCGGAATTATCAGGGTCGCAACAGTCGCAAGTGCGACTGGGCCCTGTAATTCTCGGCCACTTCAGGGGGCCCACCGGCAGCCCGCCCGCCGCCCGAGGGGCCCACCTGACTGTCCGGCCGGGGGTGTGCGTGTGCGGTGTTATTAATGTCGGGTTCATGCCGTCCTTCACCAGCGTGAGAGGAGTGCTCGGTTGGCTCCGCCCCCGCCTATCCAGAGCGACTGTAAGGGAGGCGGGCGGACAAAAAAAAAACCTTCAGCCAATGCAGTGAAGGCACTCTCTGAAGCAAGGCTTTCCCGGAGGAGCGGAGGCACGCTTCCTGGAGGAACTTTACGTCACTCTGCAGGATTCTGAGGAGGTGGAATCGATCATCATCATCGATTGATTGGCGGTAAGTCACCACCCCCCCTCCAGATTGTGCCAGCCTGCCACCCCCCTCCAGTGCCACCACCTGCCCTCCAGTGCCACCAGCCCACCATCGCCCCTCCAGTGCCACCACCACCCCTCCAGACTGTGCCACCCCCTGCCCTCCAGTGCCACCAGCCCACCACCCCCCCTCCAGTGCCACCACCCCCCCCCTCCAGACTGTTCTACCACACCCCCCAGACTGTTCCACCCCCATCCCCCCCCCGACTGTTCCACCCCACCCCCCTCCAGACTGTTCGCCACCACCGCCCCTCCAGACTGTGCCACCACCTTTCTCCAGTGCCACCACCCCCCCTCCAGTGCCACCAGCCCACCACCCCCTCTCCAGTGCCACCACCCCCCTCCAGTGCCACCAGCCCACAACCCGCTCCAGTGCCACCACCACCCCTCCAGACTGTGCCACCACCTCCCTCCAGTGCCACCACCCCCCCTCCAGTGCCACCAGCCCACCACCCCTCTCCAGTGCCACCACCCCCCTCCAGTGCCACCACCCCCCTCCAGTGCCACCAGCCCACAACCTCCTCCAGTGCCACCACCACCCCTCCAGACTGTGCCACCCGCCCTCCAGTGCCATCACCACCCCTCCAGACTGTTTCACCACCCCCCTCCAGACTGCCACCACCGCCCCTCCAGACTGTGCCACCACCTCCCTGCAGTGCCACCCCTCCCTCCAATGCCACCACCACCCCTCCAGTGCCACCATAGTGCCACCAGCCCCACCACCCCCCCCTCCTGTGCCACCACCACCCCCCCCTCCTGTGCCACCACCACCCCTCCAGACTGTGCCACCCCCCTCCAGTGCCACCACCACCCCCCTCCAGTGCTGCTACCCCCACCTCCCTCCAGTGCCACCACCCCCCCTCCAGACTGTGCCACCACCACCACCCCTTTGAGTGCCACTAGCCCTCCACCCCCTTCCAGTGCCACCACCACCCCCTTCCAGTGCCACCACCCCTCCAGACTGTGCCACCACCCCTCCAGTGCCACCACCCGCCCTCCAGTGCCACCAGCCCTCCACCCCCCCTCCAGACTGTGCCACCACCACCCCCCCTCCAGACTGTTCCACCACCACCCCTCCAGACTGTTCCACCACCCCCCCTCCAGACTGCCACCACCGCCCTCCAGTGCCACCCCTCCCTCCAATGCCACCATCCCCCCTCCAGTGCCACCACCCCCCCTCCAGTACCACCAGCCCACCACCCCCCCTCCAGACTGCCAAAACCACCCCTCCAGACTGTGCCACCCCCCTCCAGTGCCACCACCACCCCCCTCCAGTGCCGCTACCCCCACCTCCCTCCAGTGCCACCACCCCCCCTCCAGACTGTGCCACCACCACCCCTCGAGTGCCACTAGCCCTCCACCCCCTTCCAGTGCCACCACCACCCCCTTCCAGTGCCACCACCCCTCCAGACTGTGCCACCACCCCTCCAGTGCCACCACCCGCCCTCCAGTGCCACCAGCCCTCCACCCCCCCTCCAGACTGTGCCACCACCACCCCCCCTCCAGACTGTGCCACCACCACCCCCCCTCCAGACTGTTCCACCACCACCCCTCCAGACTGTTCCACCACCACCACTCCTCCAGACTGTGCCACCACCACCACTCCTCCAGACTGTGCCACCACCACCACTCCTCCAGACTGTGCCACCACCACCCCCCCAGACTGTTCCACCACCCCCCCTCCAGACTGTTCCACCACCGCCCTCCAGTGCCACCCCTTCCTCCAATGCCACCATCCCCCCTCCAGTGCCACCACCCCCCCTCCAGTACCACCAGCCCACCACCCTCCCTCCAGACTGCCACCACCCCTCCAGACTGTGCCACCACCACCCACTCCAGTACCACCGCCACCCCCTCTCCAGTACCACCACCATGCCACCCACCTCCAGTACCACCGCCACCCACCTCCAGGACAACCATGCCTCTCCAGTACCATCACCACCCTCCTCCAGTACCGCCACCCCCCTTCAGTACCACCACTGCCACCCACCTCCAGTACCACCGCCACCCCCTCTCCAGTACCACCACCATGCCACCCACCTCCAGTACCACCGCCACCCCTCTCCAGGACCATCATGCCTCTCCAGTACCATCACCACCCTCCTCCAGTACCACCACCCACCCTCCAGTACCACCGCCACCCACCTCCGGTACCACCGCCACCCCTCTCCAGGACCGCTACCACCTTCAGTACCACCACCGCCACCCACCTCCAGTACCACCGCCACCCCTCTCCAGGACCACCATCCCCCTCCAGTACCACTGCCACCCCTCTCCAGGACCACTATCCCCCTCCAGTACCACCACTGCCACCCCCCTCCAGTGCCACCATCAGCCCCCCTCCAGTACCACCACCACCACCCATCTCCAGTACCACTGCCACCACCTCCAGTACCACTGCCACCCCTCTCCAGGACCACCACCGCCACCCACCTCCAGGACCACCATCCCCCTCCAGTACCACTGCCACCCCCCTCCAGTACCACCACTGCACTGGTGACACAGGTTTCACTCGGGACACAGGCTGCACAGAAATGTTTTACTTTGTTCTACAGTGGAAAAAAATATAGTATCAAAATCATGCTTTTCAGGGGGGGGGGGCCTTCCTGATTTCTTGCATCGGGGCCCTGAGGTTTCTAGTTACGCCTCTGTGCCACCACCATGTCTCACGGTGGGGATGGTGTGTTCAGGGGGATGGGCGGTGTTAGTTTCCCCCACACATAGCGTTTTGCTTTTAGGCCATAAAGTAGAATTTTGGTCTCCTCTGACCAGATCACCTTCTTCCCCATGTTTGCTGCCCCCTCCCCCACATGGCTTCTCACAAACTACAAACAGGACTTCTTATGACTTTCTTTCTCCAATGTCTTTCTTCTTGTCACTCTTCCATAAAGGGCAGATTTGTGGAGAGACGACTAATAGTTGTCCTGTGGACAGATTCTCCCCCCTGAGCTGTGGATCTCTGCAGCTCCTCCAGAGTTACCATGGACCTCTTGGCTCTTCTCTGATGAATGCTCTCCTTGCCCGGCCCGGTCAGTTTAGGTGGACGGCCATGTCTTGGTAGGTTTGCAGTTGTGCCCATACTCTTTCCATTTTCCGATGATGGATTGAACAGAGCTCCGTGAGATGGTCAAAGCTTGGGAGATTTTATTATAACCCAACCCTGCTTTATACTTCTCCACAACTTTATCCCTGACCTGCCTGGTGTGTTCCTCGGCCTTCATGATGCTGTTTGTTCACTAAGATTCTCTAACACACCTCTGAGGGCTTCACAGAACAGCTGTATTTATACTGAGATGAAATGACACACAGGTGGACTCTATTTACTAATTAGGTGACTTCTGAAGGCAATTGGTTCCTCTAGATTGTAGTTAGGGGTATCAGAGTAAAGGGGGCGCCATACAAATACCCCTCCCCCACACTTTTCACATATTTATTTGTATCATTTATCATTTTCCTTCCACTTCACAATTATGTGACACTTTGTGTTGGTCCATCACATAAAATCCCAATAAAATACATTTATGGTTTTGGGGGTAACATGACGAAACGTGGGGAAATGTCAAGGGGTATGAAAACTTTTCCAAGGCGCTGTACAAATAATTGTTAAGCCCCTCCCAGACACGCCTAACCAATCACAGTCCAGGTCTCGGTGCCCGTACGTTGGTCCCGGCTCCCTCTAAGCCAAAGTCTCAGTTTTGTTCCGGGACCCCCCATAAGTCGTATTTCGCAGACTCGGCGTCTCTTCCTGCGTTCGGTCGTCGGTTTAGACTCAGCGGAGTCCCCCTTTAAGGCCTCCTATAACAATCCTATTCCGATCGATATTTTTTATAAACTTGTTTTAGTCCGGGAGGAACTCATAGGAACAAATCTCGCCAATCGTCTTTCTACAAGCGATGATGAGGTTATAAATCCGTAGAGCGGCCAACGTTAATAGGAGCCACCGATGACGCGCTGTGTTACCGCGAGCGAACGAACGCGCCGGTGACAGACGGACCCCGACCGACATTCACCACCCCACCCTGTGTGTGTGTGGGGGGGGGGGATGGGTTGTTTTCTGTGGCCAATTAGAATTAACTCTCTTATACTGAGGGACAGCTGGAGAAATGATGGGAGTTGTAGTCCAACAATAAGCCAACGCGCCCCCTCCCCCCCCCCCCCCCCCCCACCTAGAGAGTAACTCAGTATAACAGCAGAACAAACGGGACGCAGCGCTGATATCGCTTAGGAACAGACATGAGCACTGCCAAAAAATGTGGTCGTTTTCCATTTATTTGTTTTTTGGTTTTGTTTTTTTTTCCTTTTTTTCGGGTCATTCGTTATGATCAAAATTCATTGTTTTGAATAAATTAAATTCGAAAAAAAAAATCGGAAATCCGAAAATAAGAATGAAAATCACAAAATTTGAAAAGCCGAAATAACTAATAACTAATACTAACTATTAATTTTTTTTTTTCCTTTTTTCGGGTCATTCGTTATGATCGAAATTCGTTATTTCGAATAAATTCATAAATTCGAAAAAACTTAAATTTGAAAAAAAAAAAGAATAATAATAAGGGTTAATTAATTATTTATTGTTACTTAGTATTTATTTATTTATTTGTGTATTTATTTTACATGTATTTATTCATTTATTATTATTCATATAATAATAAATAAAATAAAATAAAAATAATAACAAATAGCCCTAACCCCCAACTCCTAATCCTAACGTAAACTAAACTCAAACCTCTTACCCTAACAAAAAGACATTATAATAAATGAATAATAATAAGGGTTAATTAATTATTTATTGTTACTTAGTATTTATTTATTTGTGTATTTATTTTACATGTATTTATTAATTTATTATTCTTATAATAATCAATAAAATAAAATAAAAATAAATAAATAAAATAATAACAAATAAACCTAACCCTCAACTCCTAATCCTAACCCTAACATAAACTAAACTCAAACCCCTTACCCTAACAAAAAAACATTATAATAAATGAATAATAGTAAGGGTTAATTAATTATTTATTGTTACTTAGTATTTATTTATTTATTTATGTGTGTATTTATTTTACATTTATTTATTCAATTATTATTATTCATATAATAATAAATAAAATAAAATAAAAATAATAAAAAATAGCCCTAACCCTCAACTCCTAATCCTTACCCTAACCTAAACTAAACTCAAACTTCTTACCCTAACAAAAAAAAAATTATAATAAATGAATAATAATAAGGGTTAATTAATTATTTATTGTTACTTAGTATTTATTTATTTGTGTATTTATTTTACATTTATTTATTAATTTATTATTATTCATATAATAATCAATAAAATTAAATAAAAATAAATAAATAAAATAATAACAAATAAACCTAACCCTCAACTCCTTACCCTAACATAAACTAAACTCAAACCCCTTTCCCTAACAATAAAACATTATAATAAATGAATAATAATAAGGTTTAATGAATTATTTATTGTTACTTAGTATTTATTTATTTGTGTATTTATTTTACATTTATTTATTCATTTATTATTATTCATATAATAATAAATAAAATAAAATAAAAATAATAACAAATAGCCCTAACCCCCAACTCCTAATCCTAACCCTAATTAAACTTGAATCCCTTACCCTAATGAAAAAAATAATTATAATAAATTAATAATAATAAGGGTTAATTAATTATTTATTGTTACTTAGTATTAATTTGTATATTTATTTTACATTTATTAAAACGTTTATTATTATTCATATAATAATCAATAAAATAAAATAAAAATAAATAAATAAAATAATAACAAATAGCCCTAACCCCTTACCCTAATGAAAAAAAATCATTATAATAAATGAATAATAATAAGGGTTAATTAATTAATTATTGTTATTTAGTATTTATTTGTGTATTTATTTTACATTTTTTCATTTATTATTATTCATATAATAATCAATAAATTAAGATAAAAAAATAAATAAAAATTAAATAATAACAAATAACCCTAACCCTCAACTCCTAATCCTAACCCTAACATAAACTAAATTCAAACCCCTTACCCTAACAAAAAAAAAACATTATAATATATGAATAATAATAAGGGTTAATTACTTATTGTTACTTAGTATTTATTTTTATTGTGTATGTATTTTACATTTATTTAATAATTTATTATCATTCATATAATAATAAATAAAATAAAAATAATAACAAATAGCCCTGACCCCCAACTCCTAATCCTAACCCTAACCTGAACTAAACTCGAACCCCTTACCCTAACGGGAATTTTTTTTTTATAATAAATGAATAATAATAAGGGTTAATTAATTATTTATTGTTACTTAGTATTTATTTGTATATTTATTTTACATTTATTTATACATTTATTATTATTCATATAATAATCAATAAAGTAAAATAAAAATAAATAAATAAATTAATAACAAATAATCCTAATCCTCAACTCCTAATCCTAACCCTAACGTAAACTAAATTCAAATCCCTTACCCTAACAAAAAAAAAAAAAATTATAATAAATGTTTTACCCTAACAAAAAGACATTATAATAAATGAATAATAATAAGGGTTAATTAATTATTTATTGTTACTTAGTATTTATTTATTTGTGGATTTATTTTACATGTATTTATTCATTTATTATTCTTATAATAATCAATAAAATAAAATAATAACAAATAAACCTAACCCTCAACTCCTAATCCTAACATAAACTAAACTCAAACCCCTTACCCTAACAAAAAAATTATAATAAATGAATAATAATAAGGGTTAATTAATTAATTATTGTTACTTAGTATTTATTTATCATTTATTTATTAATTTATTATTATTCATATAATAATCAATAAAATGAAATAAAAATAAATAAATAAAATAATAACAAATAATCCTAATCCTCAACTCCTAATCCTAACCCTAACGTAAACTAAATTCAAATCCCTTACCCTAACAAAAAAAAAAAAAAAATTATAATAAATGTTTTACCCTAACAAAAAGACATTATAATAAATGAATAATAATAAGGGTTAATTAATTATTTATTGTTACTTAGTATTTATTTATTTGTGGATTTATTTTACATGTATTTATTCATTTATTATTCTTATAATAATCAATAAAATAAAATAATAACAAATAAACCTAACCCTCAACTCCTAATCCTAACATAAACTAAACTCAAACCCCTTACCCTAACAAAAAAATTATAATAAATGAATAATAATAAGGGTTAATTAATTATTTATTGTTACTTAGTATTTATTTATCATTTATTTATTAATTTATTATTATTCATATAATAATCAATAAAATTAAATAAAAATAAATAAATAAAATAATAACAAATAATCCTAATCCTCAACTCCTAATCCTAACCCTAACGTAAACTAAATTCAAATCCCTTACCCTAACAATTTTTTTTTTTATAATAAATGAATAATAATAATAAGGGTTAATTAATTATTTATTGTTACTTAGTATTTATTTATTTATTTGTGTATTTATTTTACATTTATTTATTAATTTATTATTATTCATATAGTAATCAATAAAATAAAAATAATAACAAATAGCCCTAACCCCCATCTCCTAATCCTAACCTAAACTAAACTCGAACCCCTTACCCTAACGAAAAAAAAAACATTATAATAAATGAATAATAATAATAAAATAAGAGTTAAAACCTAATGGAAAATCTGAAATGCCTAGCAACAAATGATGCAACAGATAATAGTTTTCTCTATTGGCTAATAAAAAAACAAAACGCCAAAGCCCAAAACCGCTGCATAGAAAAATGCGCAAGTCGCGCAAAAAAAAACCGATGGAAAATCGCTCAAAGCCGCCGCGCTCCGGCGTGGACGCGGACTAAATCTGTCAAACAAAAAGAAAGTAAAAATAATTCTATATTATAATAAGATGCGGAGAGGATATCAGACGATTCTCCTCCCATCCCCCCCCCCCTCTATCCCGATCAGAGTGGGGGAGGGGAGGATCTGTGGACACCTCTTATTCCAGCGCAGACCAATTACTGAGCGGCGTTGTCCCTTTCACTGGCGTCTAACGTCTTAGAAATTGTTGTGTTCGATGGTAATTAGCGCCTGATTATGTTGTTAGCTTTCCCGGCATGATCGAGGTAAATATCTAAATTGTGTCTCCGCCACCCTCCGCGCGTTCCGCCCGCAAGACGCCGTCTGTGTTCTCTGACCCCCCCGGCACGCTAATCAGCCAATTGTGATGCAGGTCGGGGTGCGCCGGTTACACTTACCCCGCGTCTGTTTATTTATTTTTTGTGTGTGTGAGCGCACGGAATACAGCGATCGCCCCGTACAGACTGCGGGCTACACGGCGCTGACATCGCCCTCCGCCGCCAGGAAAACGCCAATTCACCCAAAATCCACACCGATCCACCGTCCCATCCCCCACACCGTCCTCCCTCCCCCACACTGCCGACACACCGGAATTATTCTTTATAATAATAATAATAATAATAATGGAGTAAAAAGTGTTTTATTGCCCCCCCCCCCCCACACACCATCGCTACAAGACCGAGGAGCAACTCAACCAATGAAAAGCCTTCACCTCGTCATCCAAATAATATTCTTCATAACCCGCCAACAAATGTGATTGAAAATACCGCCGATCCCAGAAAATGGAATAAAAAAAAGAAATCTCCCGTTACACCACATCCCAAAGGTGCTCTATGGGACGAGATGTGGTGAGTGTGGAGGCCATTGGAGGACAGGGACCTCATTGTCCAGTGGTGAGATGATTGGAGCTTTGTGACATGGGGCATTATCCTGCTGGGAGGAGCCATCAGAAGATGGGGGACACCCCATCCCCCACACCATTACACCCCCACCACCAGCCTGAACCGGTGATATCCCATCCCCCACACCATTACACCCCCACCACCAGCCTGAACCGGTGATACCCCATCCCCCACACCATTACACCCCCACCACCAGCCTGAACCGGTGATACCCCATCCCCCGCACCATTACACCCCCACCACCAGCCTGAACCGGTGATACCCCATCCCCCACACCATTACACCCCCACCACCAGCCTGAACCGGTGATATCCCATCCCCCACACCATTACACCCCCACCACCAGCCTGAACCGGTGATACCCCATCCCCCACACCATTACACCCCCACCACCAGCCTGAACCGGTGATACCCCATCCCCCACACCATTACACCCCCACCACCAACCTGAACCGGTGATACCCCATCCCCCACACCATTACACCCTCACCACCAGCCTGAACCGGTGATACCCCATCCCCCGCACCATTACACCCCCACCACCAGCCTGAACCAGTGATACCCCATCCCCCACACCATTACACCCCCACCACCAGCCTGAACCGGTGATACCCCATCCCCCACACCATTACACCCCCACCACCAGCCTGAACCGGTGATATCCCATCCCCCACACCATTACACCCCCACCACCAGCCTGAACCGGTGATACCCCATCCCCCACACCATTACACCCCCACCACCAGCCTGAACCGGTGATACTCCATCCCCCACACCATTACACCACCAACACCAGCCTGAACCGGTGATATCCCATCCCCCACACCATTACACCCCCACCACCAGCCTGAACCGGTGATACCCCATCCCCCACACCATTACACCCCCACCACCAGCCTGAACCGGTGATACTCCATCCCCCACACCATTACACCACCAACACCAGCCTGAACCATTGATATCCCATCCCCCACACCATTACACCCCCACCACCAACCTGAACCGGTGATACCCCATCCCCCACACCATTACACCCCCACCACCAGCCTGAACCGGTGATACCCCATCCCCCGCACCATTACACCCCCACCACCAGCCTGAACCGGTGATACCCCATCCCCCACACCATTACACCCCCACCACCAGCCTGAACCGGTGATACCCCATCCCCCACACCATTACACCCCCACCACCAGCCTGAACCGGTGATACCCCATCCCCCACACCATTACACCCCCACCACCAGCCTGAACCGGTGATATCCCATCCCCCACACCATTACACACCCACCACCAGCCTGAACCGGTGATACCCCATCCCCCACACCATTACACCCCCCACCACCAGCCTGAACCGGTGATACCCCATCCCCCGCACCATTACACCCCCCACCACCAGCCTGAACCGGTGATACCCCATCCCCCACACCATTACACCCCCACCACCAGCCTGAACCGGTGATACCCCATCCCCCACACCATTACACCCCCACCACCAGCCTGAACCGGTGATACCCCTTCCCCCACACCATTACACCCCCATCACCATTCTGAACCGGTGATACCCCTTCCCCCACACCATTACACCCCCAGCACAAGCCTGAACCATTGATATCCCATCCCCCACACCATTACACCCCCCACCACCAGCCTGAACCGGTGATACCCCATCCCCCACACCATTACACCCCCACCACCAGCCTGAACCGGTGATACCCCATCCCCCACACCATTACACCCCCACCACCAGCCTAAACCGGTGATATCCCACCCCCCACACCATTACACCCCCACCACCAGCCTGAACCGGTGATATCCCATCCCCCACACCATTACACCCCCACCACCAGCCTGAACCAGTGATATCCCATCCCCCACACCATTACACCCCCACCACCAGCCTGAACCGGTAATATCCCATCCCCCCACACCATTACACCCCCACCACCAGCCTGAACCAGTGATACCCCATCCCCCACACCATTACACCCCCACCACCAGCCTGAACCGGTGATACCCCATCCCCCACACCATTACACCCCCACCACCAGCCTGAACCGGTAATATCCCATCCCCCCACACCATTACACCCCCACCACCAGCCTGATCCGGTGATACCCCATCCCCCACACCATTACACCCCCACCACCAGCCTAAACCGGTGATATCCCACCCCCCACACCATTACACCCCCACCACCAGCCTGAACCGGTGATACCCCATCCCCCACACCATTACACCCCCACCACCAGCCTGAACCGGTAATATCCCATCCCCCCACACCATTACACCCCCACCACCAGCCTGAACCGGTGATATCCCATCCCCCCACACCATTACACCCCCACCACCAGCCTGAACCGGTGATACCCCATCCCCCACACCATTACACCCCCACCACCAGCCTGAACCGGTAATATCCCATCCCCCCACACCATTACACCCCCACCACCAGCCTGAACCGGTGATACCCCATCCCCCACACCATTACACCCCCACCACCAGCCTGAACTGGTGATACCCCATCCCCCACACCATTACACCCCCACCACCAGCCTGAACCGGTGATACCCCATCCCCCACACCATTACACCCCCACCACCAGCCTGAACCGGTGATACCCCATCCCCCACACCATTACACCCCCACCACCAGCCTGAACCGGTGATATCCCATCCCCCACACCATTACACTCCCACCACCAGCCTGAACCGGTGATACCCCATCCCCCACACCATTACACTCCCACCACCAGCCTGAACTGGTGATACCCCATCCCCCACACCATTACACCCCCACCACCAGCCTGAACCGGTAATATCCCATCCCCCACACCATTACACCCCCACCACCAGCCTGAACCGGTGATACCCCATCCCCCACACCATTACACCCCCACCACCAGCCTGAACCGGTGATACCCCATCCCCCACACCATTACACCCCCACCACCAGCCTGAACTGGTGATACCCCATCCCCCACATGTAAGGGGGGACTCCGATGAAGACCCGAATGTAAAGGGGGACTCTGATGGGGACCCGTATGTAAAGGGGGACCCCAATGGGGGCCCAAATGTAAAGGGGGACTCCGATGGGGACCCAAATGTGAGGGAGGACTCTGATGGGGACCCGAATGTAAGGAGGGACTCCGATGGGGACCCTAACATAAGAGGGGACATCCGATGGGGACTCAAATGTAAGGGGGGACTCCGATGGGGACCCTAATGTAAGGGGGGACTCTGATTGGGACCCGAATATAAGGGGGGACTACGATGGGGACCCGAATATAAGGGGAGACACTGAAATGTAAGGGGGACTCTGATAGGGACTCTAAGGTAAATGGGGAACTCTGATGGGGCTCTTTATGTAAGGGGAATCGGATGTAAGGTAGGACTCTAATGGGGCTCTTTATGCAAGGGGGGGACTGTGATGGTAACCCTGATTTAAGAGCGACCCTGGTGTTAAGTGGGACTCTGATGAAAGGGGAGACTCTGGAGGGGCCCTAATGTAAGAGGGGACTCTGATGGGGCTCTTAATGTAAGGGAGGACTCTGATGTGGATCCTAAGGTGGACTCATAAAACTCAAGGAAGGAGGGCCTTGTGATCGATGCCCCCCCCTCCCCCCGTAGTGAGAGGCTCCCAGAAGGGGCGGGGTGATACTCCTGGCACCCCTTTGGGGCACATTCAGTCACCGGGGGGGGGCTCTCTGTCTTCCCAGTAGAACTGTTGGAATGAGGGGGGGCGGGTCTCTCAGCTCCCCACATTAGGAAAGTTCCTCCGGCTCCCCTGTAGGGGGCGCACAGTCTCCAGTGTCAGACGAGTCATCGGGGAGGAAGACAGACATGTGGTGGTTCCCGACACCGACTGGCGGGCTCTACACTGACCGCGTTCCTTTCTGTAGAGGAAATCATTTGTTTCCAATGATGACTTCAGGAAAGAAGCCGCCAGGAATGTGAAATGATGGAAGATTTTTTTTTTGGGGGGGGGGTGGGGTGGGGTGGGGGCGGGGTTATCGCTGTAAAGTAGAAGGAATTCCCATCCTCCCGGTAATCTTTAGACATCGCCGTTGTATGGAATGTGTCGGCTCTCCGCCGGGACTGACCAGACATGCCGGGGGTTGGGATTCTGCAGTAACGGCCAATTTTACAGATTTCCCTCTAAATCGCTGGGCGGCGCAAATCCCCCGCAGATCCGGCAGATGGTCGCATCCGCGGAACGCCAGAAAAACGCCGGCGGGGAACACCGAAACTGCGACGTTTATTTATTCGAGGTAATGGAGCGTTCAGGACACACAGCGAGAGCGATTATCCATCTCCACCGAGACTGGGAGCTCCGCCCAATCACATCGCACGACCAGACGGACCACGCCCGACCATTTCCTCCCAACACTGCGAGATCCCCGTCCCACCGATCAATGGGAACAAGTTATACTATACAGGAGTGACATCACCACTCTCCAGATATAAGATATATTATACAGAGTGACATCACCGCTCTCCAGATATAAGATATATTATACAGGTGTGACATCACCGCTCTCCAGATATAAGATATAATATACAGGAGTGACATCACCGCTCTCCAGATATAAGATCTATTATACAGGAGTGACATCACCACTCTCCGGATATAAGATATATTATACAGGAGTGACATCACCGCTCTCCAGATATAAGATATATTATACAGGTGTGACATCACCGCTCTCCAGATATAAGATATATTATACAGGTGTGACATCACCGCTCTCCAGATATAAGATATATTATACAGGAGTGACATCACCGCTCTCCAGATATAAGATATATTATACAGGAGTGACATCGCCGCTCTCCAGATATAAGATATATTATACAGGTGTGACATCACCGCTCTCCAGATATAAGATATAATATACAGGAGTGACATCACCGCTCTCCAGATATAAGATCTATTATACAGGAGTGACATCACCACTCTCCGGATATAAGATATATTATACAAGAGTGACATCACCACTCTCCAGATATAAGATATAATATACAGGAGTGACATCACCGCTCTCCAGATATAAGATATAATATACAGGAGTGACATCACCGCTCTCCAGATATAAGATATATTATACAGAAGTGACATCACCACTCTCCAGATATAAGATATAATATACAGGAGTGACATCACCGCTCTTCAGATATAAGATATAATATACAGGAGTGACATCACCGCTCTCCAGATATAAGATATAATATACAGGAGTGACATCACCGCTCTCCAGATATAAGATATATTATACAGGAGTGACATCACCACTCTCCAGATATAAGATATATTATACAGGAGTGACATCACCGCTCTCCGGATATAAGATATATTATACAAGAGTGACATCACCGCTCTCCAGATATAAGATATAATATACAGGAGTGACATCACCGCTCTCCAGATATAAGAAAATAGATCTGAAATGACGGGTAGAAGTAGCAACAACCAATCTAAAAAATATAGGAAAGTTCACATAAAACTAAAGCCGTCAACCAACAATGGGGCACTATTCCTCCCAATGACATCAACAATGGGGCACTATTCCTCCCAATGACACCAACAATGGGGCACTATTCCTCCCAATGACCCCAAAGATGGGGCACTGTTCCTCCCAATGACCCCAAAGATGGGGCACTATTCCTCACAATGACCCCAAAGATGGGGCACTATTCCTCCCAATGACCCCAAAGATGGGGCACTATTCCTCACAATGACACCAACAATGGGGCACTATTCCTCCCAATGACCCCAAAGATGGGGCACTATTCCTCACAATGACCCCAAAGATGGGGCACTATTCCTCACAATGACCCCAAAGATGGGGCACTATTCCTCCCACGATACCAATGATGGGGCACTATTCCCCCCACTGACACCAATGATGGGGCACTATTCCCCCCACTGACACCAATGATGGGACACTATTCCTCCCACTGATACCAATGATGGGGCACTATTCCTCCCACTGACACCAATGATGGGGCACTATTCCCCCCACTGACACCAATGATGGGACACTATTCCTCCCTCTGACACCAATGATGGGGCACTATTCCTCCCACTGATACCAATGATGGGGCACTATTCCTCCCACTGATACCAATGATGGGGCACTATTCCCCCCACTGACACCAATGATGGGACACTATTCCTCCCACTGATACCAATGATGGGGCACTATTCTTCCCACTGACACCAATGATAGGACACTATTCCTCCCACTGACACCAATGATGGGGCACTATTCCCCCCACTGACACCAATGATGGGACACTATTCCTCCCACTGACACCAATGATGGGGCACTATTCCTCCCACTGATACCAATGATGGGGCACTATTCCTCCCACTGACCCCAATGGGGCATTGTTTTTTCCCCACTAACATCAGGACCTTTTCTACTCCTATTGGCTAGACTAGTCCGGCCCCCAAAAGTCTGGAGGACGGTAAACTGTGCGTTTGTTTAGAAGGTTTGGAGACCCCCTTCTCCGGGTAGCACAGTAGCCACGGCATTTCTCACATTCCCATTTCTTCCCCTCCATCAATCATTTTTAAGGCATAATTTACATGTTTTGAAGAGGAAGTAAAACTGCCCCAAACAAAAAAAAGAAAAAGAGAATCCTCCCCTCTGCAGGTTTAACCACTTCAGCCCCGGAAGACTTGCCCCTTAATGACCAGGGCATTATTTTTTTGCGATTCGGCACAATTGCGCGGTCGCGCAACATTGTATCCAAACAAAATTGACATAGTCCCCCCCCCTCCCCCCACAAACAGAGCTCTCTTTTGGTGATATTCGATCACCTCTGCGGTTTTTATTTTTTGCGCTATAAACAAAAAAAGAACAACAATTTTGAAAAAAAACTCAATATTTTTTACTTTTTGCTACAATAAATATACAAAAAAAAAAACTAAGATATTCCTCCGTTCAGGCCGATAGGTTTCTTCTACATATGTTTGTTAAAAAAAAAAAAAAAATCGCAACAAGCGAATATTGATTGGTTTGCACAAAATTTATAGCGTGTACAAAATGGGATATATTTATGGAATTTTTATTATTATTATTTTTTTATATCTAGTAATGGCGACGATCTGAGATTTTTATCGGGACCGCGACATTGCGGCGGCTGGTCCTCAAGCGGTTAATTCGTAATTTGTGCTGACATGCACAGTGTACTGGTACATTATGACAGACCTCCCTGCGCATGAAACCCTCCAGCGCAGAGCTGCCATGGCTCCCCGGCCCTTCTGTAGTGTAATGGTATCCGCCAAATGATCGGACCCCCGGTGATATGCAATTTCTACGTTACTAAACAACGAAGGCCAACATTAACATGGCACCGGGGGGGGGCAGGAACAAAAGAAATGAGAACAGTTCTGCAAAGAGCCACTAGGTGGCAGTAGAGTTCCTGAGTTCAGTTGAGCTTCTGACAGAGGAGAGAAGACAATGTCTCCCATGCCCACCTCATGAGGGAAGGTTTTGGAAAGCTCATGGATGGGCACATCAACCACAGCTGGCACAGGCTTCACACTGGCACTGCCGTTGTTGTCTTCGGTTAGGAGGTTCTGGTGGCTGTAGATGGGGCCACCCCACCGCATGGACATCCTCTCCACGTGGACCAAAGTCCTCTCCAGTCACCGGGGCTTAGATAGATGCTGGGTGGTCTTGTGCTCACTACTGGTGGCCCACTCACCAGACCTAACCCAACAACTGGTGACAGTTCACTTGCCCAATCACTCCCGTCCCATCAGTAGGGTTGCCCCCTCATCCCTTTAAACCCCGAACACCTTTGAATGACTCGGGTTCTGAAGGCTAATGAAATGCAGATGTGGCACCAAGTGAGTTTAATTACCACCTTAATCAGCCACAGAACCCGAGTAATTCATACGTGGTTCAGGTTTAAAGTGATAAGGTGCCAACCCTACCCATCAGGCCGGGTCTCCCCGAGCACAGGAAGCAGGGAGGAGACGGAATTTATATCCCCTGGGAGGGTCGAGGAGATCAGGGGATGCCAGGAACCCAGAGGGTGGTGGGAGTTTTTGAATTAAAGGGGCACTCCGCCACACTCCACCCCACTTCAACTTTGCGATTCAAGGGAAGTTTTACAGACCATGCAAAGTCCTCTTGCGCCAAACGTTTAGGTGGTTTCCCAAAGTTAAGCCTCTGGGAGCATCTCAAGGACTGGGTTCCATACCCCCCTCCATCAACGGGTGATGGCACATCCTCACTTTCAGGCATTTCGTTAAGCCTCTGGGGCCACCTCAAGGGCTGAGGTCCAGGTTCTTCGTCAGGGCCAGTCAAAGGCACATGCTCACTTTCCGGCGTTTCGGTAGACAGCGGGCCAGCGGCCTCCACATTGGGAGTAAGAACCTGAAGCGGGCAATCATTGGGCTGCATGGAACTGTTTGAACCTGCACATTCTTCTGCAGACCTCGGAGATAGTAGTGAGGGAAGAGGGGGTAGCCACCATTTATTCTCTGATGGTGGTTCCACGGGTGTCTCTGGAGCCTCTTCTTCTGGTTCTCTAGACGAGGTTTTAGGAATCTCTCCGTAGTTTCCAATGGGCTTAAGGAGCCTGCGGTGTAGCCATCTTGGCTGGTCTTGGGTACCTTCTTTCTGGAAATCATAGACTGGCACACCTGGAATGGGTTGCTGTAACACAACTCCAGGCACTTCCTACTGTGGATAAAGGGGCACTCCGCCACACTGCCATCTTCACCCGGTCTTCCTTCCAGGTTTGCAATCTCTGCCTGTATGAATGGCCGGCGCTCTGTGGTGCATGTGGACAGCCGCCTGTTATCACTGTGGTGCATGTGGACAGCAGCCTGTTATCACTGTGGTGTATGTGGACAGCAGCCTGTTATCACTGTGGTGTATGTGGACAGCAGCCTGTTATCACTGTGGTGTATGTGGACAGCAGCCTGTTATCACTGTGGTGCATGCGGACAGCGGCCTGTTATCACTGTGGTGTATGTGGACAGCCGCCTGTTATCATGGTGGTGCATGTGGACAGCCACCTGTTATCACTGTGGTGCATGTGGACAGCCACCTGTTATCACTGTGGTGCATGTGGACAGCCTCCAGTTATCACTGTGGTGTATGTGGACAGCAGCCTGTTATCACTGTGGTGTATGTGGACAGCAGCCTGTTATCACTGTGGTGTATGTGGACAGCAGCCTGTTATCACTGTGGTGTATGTGGACAGCAGCCTGTTATGACGGTGGTGCATGTGGACAGCAGCCTGTTATCACTGTGGTGCATGTGGACAGCCGTCTGTTATCACTGTGGTGCATGTGGACAGCAGCCTGTTATCACGGTGGTGCATGTGGACAGCAGCCTGTTATCACTGTGGTGTATGTGGACAGCAGCCTGTTATCACTGTGGTGCATGCGGACAGCGGCCTGTTATCACTGTGGTGCATGCGGACAGCGGCCTGTTATCACGGTGGTGCATGTGGACAGCAGCCTGTTATCACTGTGGTGCATGCGGACAGCGGCCTGTTATCACGGTGGTGCATGTGGACAGCAGCCTGTTATCACTGTGGTGTATGTGGACAGCAGCCTGTTATCACGGTGGTGCATGTGGACAGCAGCCTGTTATCACGGTGGTGCATGTGGACAGCAGCATGTTATCACTGTGGTGCATGCGGACAGCCGCCTGTTATCACTGTGGTGTATGTGGACAGCCGCCTGTTATCACTGTGGTGCATGTGGACAGCCGCCTGTTATCACTGTGGTGCATGTGGACAGCCGCCTGTTATCACTGTGGTGTATGTGGACAGCAGCCTGTTATCACTGTGGTGTATGTGGACAGCAGCCTGTTATCACTGTGGTGCATGCGGACAGCAGCCTGTTATCACTGTGGTGCATGTGGACAGCCGCCAGTTATCACTGTGGTGCATGTGGACAGCCGCCTGTTATCACTGTGGTGTATGTGGACAGCAGCCTGTTATCACTGTGGTGCATGTGGACAGCAGCCTGTTATCACTGTGGTGCATGTGGACAGCAGCCTGTTATCACTGTGGTGCATGTGGACAGCAGCCTGTTATCACTGTGGTGCATGCGGACAGCAGCCTGTTATCACTGTGGTGTATGTGGACAGCCGCCTGTTATCACTCTGGTGTATGTGGACAGCAGCCTGTTATCACGGTGGTGCATGTGGACAGCAGCCTGTTATCACTGTGGTGTATGTGGACAGCAGCCTGTTATCACTGTGGTGTATGTGGACAGCAGCCTGTTATCACTGTGGTGCATGCGGACAGCAGCCTGTTATCACTCTGGTGTATGTGGACAGCAGCCTGTTATCACGGTGGTGCATGTGGACAGCAGCATGTTATCACTGTGGTGCATGCGGACAGCCGCCTGTTATCACTGTGGTGCATGCGGACAGCCGCCTGTTATCACTGTGGTGCATGTGGACAGCAGCCTGTTATCACTCTGGTGTATGTG
Source organism: Lithobates pipiens (assembly GCA_037367395.1). Classification (NCBI taxonomy): domain Eukaryota; kingdom Metazoa; phylum Chordata; class Amphibia; order Anura; family Ranidae; genus Lithobates; species Lithobates pipiens. Next base: position 130,270 of record JAZDVW010002554.1, read on the forward strand.
GACAGCAGCCTGTTATCACGGTGGTGCATGTGGACAGCAGCATGTTATCACTGTGGTGCATGCGGACAGCCGCCTGTTATCACTGTGGTGCATGTGGACAGCCGCCTGTTATCACTGTGGTGCATGTGGACAGCCGCCTGTTATCACTGTGGTGCATGTGGACAGCCGCCTGTTATCACTGTGGTGTATGTGGACAGCAGCCTGTTATCACGGTGGTGCATGTGGACAGCAGCCTGTTATCACTGTGGTGCATGCGGACAGCCGCCTGTTATCACTGTGGTGTATGTGGACAGCAGCCTGTTATCACGGTGGTGCATGTGGACAGCAGCCTGTTATCACTGTGGTGTATGTGGACAGCCGCCTGTTATCACGGTGGTGCATGTGGACAGCAGCCTGTTATCACTGTGGTGCATGTGGACAGCAGCCTGTTATCACTGTGGTGCATGTGGACAGCCCTCTGTTATCACTGTGGTGTATGTGGACAGCCACCTGTTATCACTGTGGTGCATGTGGACAGCCACCTGTTATCACTGTGGTGCATGTGGACAGCCACCTGTTATCACTGTGGTGCATGTGGACAGCAGCCTGTTATCACTGTGGTGTATGTGGACAGCCGCCTGTTATCACTGTGGTGCATGTGGACAGCAGCCTGTTATCACTGTGGTGCATGTGGACAGCAGCCTGTTATCACTGTGGTGCAGGTGGACAGCCCTCTGTTATCACTGTGGTGCATGCGGACAGCCGCCTGTTATCACTGTGGTGTATGTGGACAGCCGCCTGTTATCACGGTGGTGCATGTGGACAGCAGCCTGTTATCACTGTGGTGCATGTGGACAGCCACCTGTTATCACTGTGGTGTATGTGGACAGCCACCTGTTATCACTGTGGTGTATGTGGACAGCCGCCTGTTATCACGGTGGTGCATGTGGACAGCAGCCTGTTATCACTGTGGTGTATGTGGACAGCCACCTGTTATCACTGTGGTGCATGTGGACAGCCACCTGTTATCACTGTGGTGCATGTGGACAGCCCTCTGTTATCACTGTGGTGTATGTGGACAGCCACCTGTTATCACTGTGGTGCATGTGGACAGCCACCTGTTATCACTGTGGTGTATGTGGACAGCCACCTGTTATCACTGTGGTGCATGTGGACAGCCACCTGTTATCACTGTGGTGTATGTGGACAGCAGCCTGTTATCACTGTGGTGCATGTGGACAGCAGCCTGTTATCACTGTGGTGCATGTGGACAGCCACCTGTTATCACTGTGGTGTATGTGGACAGCAGCCTGTTATCACTGTGGTGCATGTGGACAGCCCTCTGCTATCACTGTGGTGCAGAGCCGCTTCCCTGCCAAGCTCTGCAAATAAAGGGAACCTCTCTGCTATAATGTGCCCTGCTGTGTGCCCCATGTATCTACTCCCACGTAATGTAATGTGCCCTGCTTCCACATAATGTAACCTGTTCTCATGTAATGTAACCTGCTTCCACGTAATGTGCCCTGCTCCCACGTAATGTGCCCTGCTTCCACGTAATGTGCCCTTATCCCATGTAATGTAACCTGCTTCCACGTAATGTGCCCTGCTCCCACGTAATGTGCCCTGCTTCCACGTAATGTGCCCTTATCCCATGTAATGTGCCCTGCTCCCACGTAATGTGCCCTGCTCCCACGTAATGTGCCCTGCTTCCACGTAATGTGCCCTTATCCCATGTAATGTGCCCTGCTTCCATGTAATGTGTTTTGCTTCCACGTAATGTGCCCTGCTGTGTGCCCCATGTATCTGCTCCCACGTAATGTGATGCATGCCCTGCTTCCACATAATGTAACCTGCTCCCATGTAATGTGCTCTGTTCTTGTGTAATGTGCCCTGCTTCCACGTAATGTAACGCGCTCTCATATAATGTGCCCTGCACCCACGTAATGTGCCCTGCTGTGTGCCCCATGTATCTACTCCCACATAATGTGATGTATGCCCTGCTCTCACGTAATGTGCCCCGCTCCCGCGTAATGTGCCCCGCTCCCACGTAATGTGCCCCGCTCCCACGTAATGTGCCCCGCTCCCACGTAATGTGCCCCGCTCCCACGTAATGTGCCCCGCTCCCACATAATGTGCCCTGCTCCCACGTAATGTGCCCTGCTGTGTGCCCCATGTATCTGCTCCCACGTAATGTGATGTATGCCCTGCTCTCACGTAATGTGCCCCACTCCCACGCAATGTGCCCCGCTCCCGCGTAATGTGCCCCGCTCCCACGTAATGTGCCCTGCTCCCACGTAATGTAACCTGCTCTCATGTAATGTGCCCTGCTCTCATGCAATGTACCCTGCTTCCACATAATGTGCTCTGTTCTCGTGTAATGTGCCCTGCTCCCATGAAATGTGCCCCGCTCCCACGTAATGTGCCCTGCTTTGTGCCCCATGTATCTGCTCCCACGTAATGTGATGTATGCCCTGCTCTCACGTAATGTGCCCCACTCCCACGCAATGTGCCCCGCTCCCGCGTAATGTGCCCCGCTCCCACGTAATGTGCCCTGCTCCCACGTAATGTAACCTGCTCTCATGTAATGTGCCCTGCTCTCATGCAATGTACCCTGCTTCCACATAATGTGCTCTGTTCTCGTGTAATGTGCCCTGCTCCCATGAAATGTGTCCCGCTCCCACGTAATGTGCCCTGCTTTGTGCCCCATGTATCTGCTCCCACGTAATGTGATGCATGCCCTGCTCTCACGTAATGTGCCCCGCTCCCATGTAATGTGCCCCATGTATCTGCTCCCACGTAATGTGCCCTGCTCCCATGTAATGTGCCCTGCTGTGTGCCCCATGTATCTGCTCCCACATAATGTAATGTGCCCTGCTCCCACGTAATGTAACCTTCTCCCACGTAATGTGCTCTGCTCTTGTGTAATGTGCCCTGCATCCACGTAATGTAACCTGCTTCCACATAATGTGCTCTGTTCTCGTGTAATGTGCCACGTAATGTGGGAGCAGGGCACATTAATGTGCCCCATGTATCTGCTCCCACTTAATGTGATGTATGCCCTGCTCTCACATAATGTGCCCTGCTCCCACATAATGTGTTCTGCTCTCGTGTAATGTGCCCTGCTCCCACATAATGTGCCCTGTTCTCGTATAATGTGCCCTGCTCCCACATAATGTGCCCTGTTCCCACATAATGTGCCCTGCTCCCACATAATGTGCCCTGTTCCCACGTAATGTGTTCTGCTCTCGTGTAATGTCCCCTGTGTCTACAATCCCTACCAATGCAGCTACCCCTATGCCTTCCCTATTACAGATAAAGCACATTAGCCAATATGGCTGCTGCCTGCTTAGTGAGGGGACTGGCGTATCCAAAAGCCCCTTTATTGGCCCTTCTAAGCCAGTAGACCAAAGTTCATAGACCAGGCAGTGCATTGTGGTCACCAGGAATTTCCAGCATTGATTCACCGGGAACCCTAAACATACAGAATTCACCTCAAACTGATGGTGTCGGCAAAACGGGTGTATCAGCTCCGATTTTTCCCATTCCCTGCCCCCGATCACCATTGTTGTTGTTTTTGGTGGATTATTAAACTCGGGAGTAAATAACGGAGAACGCACCTTTCGTTTTTTTTTTTCTTTTTCCCCGGAATTAATCACTCAACCTTGGCTTAGACATTTTGTTTAAAAATTGTTTTAAAGATAATTAAAGTCTGTAGAAAATTCAATTTATTTCCCCCTCAGGCAGAAAAGTCAAACAGAACGCGTCAGCGAGCGGCGAGGAGGAACGGGGGAGATTATTCATTTCGCCAGAAGCAGTTTATTTGTGGAGAAAATTTCCGCATGTCAATAATGTGCAACCGGCGCTCGTGGTGAGCGAATCACCGGCAGAACCACACCGGCAGGGGGGATCGCCATTCCTGGGGCTGGGGGGGGGGGGGTGCTGGGATTTGTAGTTCCTCTGGACTAGTGAAATGTGTCTGCTGGGCATTGCATAGGGGAGCCCAATCACTGCGGCCCCCGATTGTATCCGGGGGCCACACTTAATATTTCACGTGGATAGTTATGTAGAGATATCGGCCAAATGATTAAACAGCAGCGAGCCCCGATGGCACGATCGATGGGCGATGGATTCACGATGTTTTTTTTTACAATTTTTTCTTAAATAAAAACACAACAATGTGTATATTTATTTACAACTGATTGTTTTTTTTTTTATTGTGAATAAGTAGAGATACTACAGAGGGGAAAATAACGATCGTCTCCCCTGCAGATGGTGTAAGTTTTGCCCCCTTACAAAGAAATGAAGGGTCTATCATTTTTATCAGAGGTGTATTTTATATGATGGAGACAGAAGATCAACCAAAATCCAGAAAAAAACACACAATACAAATGTTATAAATGGAGTTCAGTGAGTGAAATAAGTATTTGATCCTCTTAGTAGTTGGTGGAGAAACCCTTGTTGGTGATCACAGAGGTCAGACGTAGTGATGGACGAACTTCCGACGGGACGTTTCGCGAACGCGAAATGCGAACGGACCCAAACGTTCGCGAAACCGACCGTTCGCCGCGGGCCCCATTGACTTCAATGGGAGGCGAACTTTGCAAACCTTCATGTCGAATTTGCGGCCACGTGGTAATTATTAGGGGGTAAAACGTAGTCCCACCATCTGGACAATGACATAATACATGTATGAGGTGAATTTGGGATCGATAACTACAAGCATTTTTATTTTATTTGGGAAATTGTTCTAACAATTCAGGACTATGGAGCTAATGAAGGCAATGGAGGAGAGGGAAGGTCAGGGACCAGGGTAGGCAAAGAAGAGGGTGCAGGAGATGATCACCAGCAGCGTGACATACCGGAATGACACATGCACCGTGATAGAGGCATCTGACAGCAGCACCGTAATACAGAGCACTGACAGCAGCACCGTGACATACAGCGCTGACAGCAGCACCGTGACATACAGCGCTGACAGCAGCACCGTGACATACAGCGCTGACAGCAGCACCGTGACATACAGCGCTGACAGCAGCACCGTGACATACAGCGCTGACAGCAGCACCGTGACATACAGCGCTGACAGCAGCACCGTGACATACAGCGCTGACAGCAGCACCGTGACATACAGCGCTGACAGCAGCACCGTGACATACAGCGCTGACAGCAGCACCGTGACATACAGCACTGACAGCAGCACCGTAAGCAGCCCCAGGAGGAAGTCAGCACAGCACAGGGATGGTGTGATCCCCTCATAATAAGAACCCCCAGGAGGAAGTCAGCACAGCACAGGGATAGTGTGATCCCTTCATAATAAGAACCCCCAGGAGGAAGTCAGCACAGCACAGGGATATCATAAGCAGCCCCAGTAGAAATATGACACCGCTCAACCTCTTCAAAGAGGAGGGTAGGGGCATATAGTACGGTGTGCTTTTTTGGGTCAAGGAAGTGAGCCAAATGAATTAAGAAGGTCTGTGTGCTTGATTAAAAAAATAGTTTATAGACATATACATGGTCTACTGGTCACATGTGTTGAATTCCTCCGAGATCCATGCCTCATTCATTTTTAGAAATGTGAGGTAGTTAACACTGTGGTGAGCTAGGCGAGTACGCTTATCGGTCACAATCCCCCCTGCTGCGCTGAACGTCCTTTCGGACAGGACACTGGATGAGGGGCAAGCCAACAGTTCGATTGCAAATTGGGCAAGCTCTGGCCAGAGGTCAAGCCTGCCCACCCAGTAGTCTAGGGGTTCATCACTCCTCAGAGCGTCCACATCGGCCGTTAACCCAATGTAGTCGGACACCTGACGGTCTAGGCGTTCCCTGATGCTGGATCCGGATGACACCTGTCGATGGGTCGGCTGAAAGAATGACCTCATATCCGAAGTCACCAACACATCTTCAAACCGGCCTCTTCTTGCAGGCGCTGTTGGATTGGTACCCGCAAATCCTTCTCTGGGAGTGGGAATTGCTCCTCTGCCAGCGCACGCAAAAGCAGAATGCAGCATTTCTCGAAGCAAGGCCTGGAAGTGCTGCATTCTGACAGCCCTCTGCGACGGCGGTAACATTTCCGCCATTTTGTGTTTGTACCGGGGGTCTAAGTACGTTGCCACCCAGTACTGGTCCTTGACCCTCATGCTTTTTATACGGGGGTCCCTATTAAAACACTGGAGCATGAAGGCCCCCATTTGCACTAAAGTGGAAGCGGTGTGGTGGCCTGGCTCCTGCTCATCATCCAGGATAATGTCGTCCTCTTCATTCTCCTCTCCCCATCCTCGCACAACAGGGATCCCAGAAAGGTTTAAAGCATGCTCTTCTTGCTCCTGCTCATCCGCCCCGGCACCATCCTCCTCTGACTCCTCATCAGACTCCTGTTGTTGACTTGTCTCAGATAGAGTAGCCCCCCCTGGGAATTCATCCAGCATTGCGACTTCCTCATCTTCCCGCTCCTGCTCCTCCACAGCCTGATCAATGACACGACGCAATGCACGCTCCAGAAAGAAGGCATAAGGTACCATGTCACTGATGGCGCCATGGCTGCGACTGACCAGTTTGGTGATCTCCTCAAATGGCCGCAGAAGTCTGCATGTGTCGCGCATGAGCAGCCACTGGCGCGGTGAAAAAAAACCCAGCTCCCCAGAACCGTTTCTTTCGCAGAGTTCATACAGGTAGACGTTAACTGCACGTTTCTGCTGGAGCAGCCTATCAAGCATATAGAAGGTTGAGTTCCATCGCGTCGGGCAATCGCAAATAAGACGTCTGACCGGCAGATGGTGTCGCCGCTGAATGTCAGCAAGGCGAGCCATGGCCGTGTAAGATCTTCTGAAATGGGCCGAGATTTTCCTTGCCTGCCGCAAGATGTCCTGGACCCCAGGGTATTTGACAAGGAATCGCTGCACGACCAAGTTTAAGACGTGTGCCATGCACGGCACGTGCGTGATTTTGCCCTGTTTCAATGCGCTAAGCAGATTGGCACCGTTGTCACACACCACTTTACCAACTGTCAAATTGAGCGGTGTTAGCCACTCATCTGCCTGTGAACGCAAAGCTGAAAGGAGTGCCGGGCCAGTGTGGCTCTTTGCTTCCAGGCACAACAGACGCAGCACGGCATGGCAACGTCTCACCTGGCATGTGGAATAGGTTCTGGGGAGCTTGGGCGGTGCAGTGGAAGAGACGCTAGCAGCGGAAAAGGAGGAGGCAGCTGAGGAGGAGAGGGAGGAGGATGGAGTAGGAGGAGGAGAAGAAGAGTCAGGCCTGCATGCAATCCGTGGCGGTAAAACCAAATCTACACGGGTGCCACGGGTTACATGCTTGACGGCCGTCAGAAGGTTCACCCAGTGGGCAGTAAAAGTGATATACCTTCCCTGCCCGTGTTTGCTAGACCACGTGTCTGTGGTCAGATGTATCTTGGCACCGACACTGTGTGCCAGAGATACATTCACTTGCCGCTGAACATGGCCATATAGCTCTGGGATGCCCTTCTCTGAGAAATACTTCCTTCCTGGGACCTTCCATTGTGGTGTTCCAATGGCCACAAATTTGCGAAAGGCCTCCGAGTCCACCAGTTTATATGGCAGTAGTTGGCGGGCTATGAGTTCTGACAAGCCAGCCGCCAACCGTTGGGCAAGAGGGTTATCCGGCATCATCATTTTTTTACGCTCAAACATTAGGCCCACGGAAGCCTGCCTTTTTGCAGAAAAATGTGAGCTTGGCGTGATGGAAGGTGGAGTGGAGGACAATTGTGAGGAGAGAGGAGAAGGAGAAGTAGAAGACGAGGCTGGACGGTGAGAGCCTGCAGTGTGGCTTTGTGTGTTCCGTTGCTCCCACTGGGCTCGGTGATGGCTGCTCATGTGCCTTCTTAAGGCGGTCGTCCCTAGGTGAGTATTGGGCTTACCGCGACTAACGCGTTGACTGCAAAGATTGCAGATGGCAACGCTATTGTCAGCAGCGGACACGTTAAAAAAAGCCCACACTGCGGAGCCATGTGCCGGTGTCCTGGGAGCGCCAGATGTGACCGTACATGGTCGATGACTTGCTCCTGATACATTTGCAGTCTGCTTTGTCCCTGCTGTGCAATGTAAGTCATTGCTGCTTCTCCTCCCTATCTGCTGGTCCATATCTCCCTCTGAACTCCCCTCCTCTTCCTCTCTTGTGGGCACCCACGTGACATCACTAGACACGTCATCATCAACGTCACCTTCCCCACCGCTATAAGTAGAGATCTCGGAGTAGGCAGCAACACCGGGGACCAACCTCCTCCTTGGGCTGATCTGGGTACTGGCGTCAGACTGCTGAGTAGCGCTTGTTGCTACCTCCTCTTCCTGATCCAATACCAAGAGTGGCTGCGCATCAGAAATGTCCTCTTGATATGGATCGGAAAATAATTCCAGTGACTCAAGCGGAAGGTATGTGGTGGTGGTGGTGGTGGTCGTGTTGTTGGTGGTAGTGTCTTTGGGGGTGCACATAGCAGAGAGTGAAGAAGAGGGTGCAGATCGAGAGGATGAGGAGGGTGCAGAAGAGTAAGGCTGAGTGAGCCACTCAACCAAGTCTGGTGCATCCTTTAAAGTAATTGAACGCACCTTCTGCAACTTCCCACTTTGGCTCAAGCCTGTTGCTCCTGCCCTACCCCTACCACCCCTGCGGAAGGGCCTGCCTCTTCCTCTGCATGTCATTTTTTAAATGACCCTGTGACAAAACTCTTAGTCCCTATACCGCTGAAGGACTGCTGCAGTATAGGTGAGCGGTCAGCAGTGGTGCACGTCAACCCTATCTATTGTGGACCGATAGCGGTCCTTACAGAACAGCAGACTGTACCGCACTCAAGCCTATGTACCGTAGCACCCTATACCAAGTTACCAGTCCTTATAAGAACTTTTGTGGAACAAGCAGGTTGTGTGTTAGTGATTAGCAGACTGTACGTCAGTCCCTATACCGCTGAAGGACTGCTGCAGTATAGGGCAGCGGTCAGCAGTGGTGCACGTCAACCCTATCTATTGTGGACCGATAGCGGTCCTTACAGAACAGCAGACTGTACCGCACTCAAGCCTATGTACCGTAGCACCCTATACCAAGTTACCAGTCCTTATAAGAACTTTTGTGGACCAAGCAGGTTGTGTATTAGTGTTTAGCAGACTGTACGTCAGTCCCTATACCGCTGAAGGACTGCTGCAGTATAGGTGAGCGGTCAGCAGTGGTGCACGTCAACCCTATCTATTGTGGACCGATAGCGGTCCTTACAGAACAGCAGACTGTACCGCACTCAAGCCTATGTACCGTAGCACCCTATACCAAGTTACCAGTCCTTATAAGAACTTTTGTGGACCAAGCAGGTTGTGTATTAGTGTTTAGCAGACTGTACGTCAGTCCCTATACCGCTGAAGGACTGCTGCAGTATAGGTGAGCGGTCAGCAGTGGTGCACGTCAACCCTATCTATTGTGGACCGATAGCGGTCCTTACAGAACAGCAGACTGTACCGCACTCAAGCCTATGTACCGTAGCACCCTATACCAAGTTACCAGTCCTTATAAGAACTTTTGTGGAACAAGCAGGTTGTGTGTTAGTGATTAGCAGACTGTACGTCAGTCCCTATACCGCTGAAGGACTGCTGCAGTATAGGGCAGCGGTCAGCAGTGGTGCACGTCAACCCTATCTATTGTGGACCGATAGCGGTCCTTACAGAACAGCAGACTGTACCGCACTCAAGCCTATGTACCGTAGCACCCTATACCAAGTTACCAGTCCTTATAAGAACTTTTGTGGACCAAGCAGGTTGTGTATTAGTGTTTAGCAGACTGTACGTCAGTCCCTATACCGCTGAAGGACTGCTGCAGTATAGGTGAGCGGTCAGCAGTGGTGCACGTCAACCCTATCTATTGTGGACCGATAGCGGTCCTTACAGAACAGCAGACTGTACCGCACTCAAGCCTATGTACCGTAGCACCCTATACCAAGTTACCAGTCCTTATAAGAACTTTTGTGGACCAAGCAGGTTGTGTATTAGTGTTTAGCAGACTGTACGTCAGTCCCTATACCGCTGAAGGACTGCTGCAGTATAGGTGAGCGGTCAGCAGTGGTGCACGTCAACCCTATCTATTGTGGACCGATAGCGGTCCTTACAGAACAGCAGACTGTACCGCACTCAAGCCTATGTACCGTAGCACCCTATACCAAGTTACCAGTCCTTATAAGAACTTTTGTGGACCAAGCAGGTTGTGTATTAGTGTTTAGCAGACTGTACGTCAGTCCCTATACCGCTGAAGGACTGCTGCAGTATAGGTGAGCGGTCAGCAGTGGTGCACGTCAACCCTATCTATTGTGGACCGATAGCGGTCCTTACAGAACAGCAGACTGTACCGCACTCAAGCCTATGTACCGTAGCACCCTATACCAAGTTACCAGTCCTTATAAGAACTTTTGTGGACCAAGCAGGTTGTGTATTAGTGTTTAGCAGACTGTACGTCAGTCCCTATACCGCTGAAGGACTGCTGCAGTATAGGTGAGCGGTCAGCAGTGGTGCACGTCAACCCTATCTATTGTGGACCGATAGCGGTCCTTACAGAACAGCAGACTGTACCGCACTCAAGCCTATGTACCGTAGCACCCTATACCAAGTTACCAGTCCTTATAAGAACTTTTGTGGACCAAGCAGGTTGTGTATTAGTGTTTAGCAGACTGTACGTCAGTCCCTATACCGCTGAAGGACTGCTGCAGTATAGGTGAGCGGTCAGCAGTGGTGCACGTCAACCCTATCTATTGTGGACCGATAGCGGTCCTTACAGAACAGCAGACTGTACCGCACTCAAGCCTATGTACCGTAGCACCCTATACCAAGTTACCAGTCCTTATAAGAACTTTTGTGGACCAAGCAGGTTGTGTATTAGTGTTTAGCAGACTGTACGTCAGTCCCTATACCGCTGAAGGACTGCTGCAGTATAGGTGAGCGGTCAGCAGTGGTGCACGTCAACCCTATCTATTGTGGACCGATAGCGGTCCTTACAGAACAGCAGACTGTACCGCACTCAAGCCTATGTACCGTAGCACCCTATACCAAGTTACCAGTCCTTATAAGAACTTTTGTGGACCAAGCAGGTTGTGTATTAGTGTTTAGCAGACTGTACGTCAGTCCCTATACCGCTGAAGGACTGCTGCAGTATAGGGCAGCGGTCAGCAGTGGTGCACGTCAACCCTATCTATTGTGGACCGATAGCGGTCCTTACAGAACAGCAGACTGTACCGCACTCAAGCCTATGTACCGTAGCACCCTATACCAAGTTACCAGTCCTTATAAGAACTTTTGTGGAACAAGCAGGTTGTGTGTTAGTGATTAGCAGACTGTACGTCAGTCCCTATACCGCTGAAGGACTGCTGCAGTATAGGGCAGCGGTCAGCAGTGGTGCACGTCAACCCTATCTATTGTGGACCGATAGCGGTCCTTACAGAACAGCAGACTGTACCGCACTCAAGCCTATGTACCGTAGCACCCTATACCAAGTTACCAGTCCTTATAAGAACTTTTGTGGAACAAGCAGGTTGTGTGTTACTGATTAGCAGACTGTACGTCAGTCCCTATACCGCTGAAGGACTGCTGCAGTATAGGGCAGCGGTCAGCAGTGGTGCACGTCAACCCTATCTATTGTGGACCGATAGCGGTCCTTACAGAACAGCAGACTGTACCGCACTCAAGCCTATGTACCGTAGCACCCTATACCAAGTTACCAGTCCTTATAAGAACTTTTGTGGAACAAGTGAGTTGTGAATGTTTAGCAGACTGCAGCAGAAGGGCAGCAGTCAAGTATAATATCCTTTCTATATTTGGAAGAAAGAATATTATACATGTACAAGCCTATTACTGTACCACTGATACCAGTCCTGAAAAGAACCTTTGTGGAACTAATAATAACAGCAAGTCTTTAAAATTACCCTCACTGCCTGACAACACTGCTTCCTTCCTGTCCCTATACAAATTGGCAAAAAAAGAGAACGATTAGTGGTTACTGGAACAGCTCTTTTGTGGACCTTGATAGTAACAGCTAATGATGATGATGATGATGATGATGATGAAAGACTAATCTGGCTGTCCCTGTAGCATACACCGTCCTTTCCCTTTCTCTAAACTAACAAAAGACACTCAGGCTGCTGCAAGAATCAGCAGCACAGCAAACCTATCAACACCTAACACCTATACCAGTCCTGAAAAGAACTTTTGTGTACCAAATAGCTAGTGGTTTATCTCTCCCTACTCCACACAGGAACCTGTCCCTATCGTAACAGAAGAAAGAATGTAAAATGGCCACCGGATCGGGTGTATTTATAGGTTAGGGGGAATGTACAAGTGTCCATGTGCTGTCATGTCTCAATTGGCTGTCCTGTATCACATGATAAACGTGTCACCAAAGGTTAAAGTTCTTGTATACATTAAACACGTAAGTCCGCCGCGGCGAACGACGGAAAAAGGCGTTCGAACGTGCGGACCGCGAATGTCGGAAATTCGCCGCGAAACGACCGCCGGGCGAACCGTTCGGCCATCACTAGTCAGACGTTTCTTGTAGGTGGTGATGAGGTTTCCACATCTCAGGAGGGATTTTCTCCTCTCTTCTCTACAGATCTTCTCTAATTCCTGAAGGTTTCTTGACAACTCGAAGTTTCGGCTCCTCCATAAATGTTCTATAGGATGAAGGTCTGGAGACCGGCTAGTCCACTCCATGACCTCAATGTGCTTCTTCTTGAGCCACTCCTTTGTTGCCTTGGCGGTATGTTTTGGGTCATTGTCATGCTGGAAGACCCATCCATGACCCATCTTCAGTGTTCTGGCTGAGGGAAGAAGGTTCTCCTCCAAGATTTTACAATACATGGCCCCGTCCATTGGCCCCTCAATGCGGCAAAGTCTCCCTGTACCTTTATCAGAGAAACAGCCCCAAAGCCTCATGTTCCCCCCTCCGTGTGTGACTGTAGGGATGGTGTTCATGTTCCCACCTCCGTGTGTGACTGTAGGGATGGTGTTCATGTTCCCCCCTCCGTGTGTGACTGTAGGGATGGTGTTCATGTTCCCACCTCCGTGTGTGACTGTAGGGATGGTGTTCATGTTCCCACCTCCGTGTGTGACTGTAGGGATGGTGTTCATTTTCCCCCCTCCGTGTGTGACTGTAGGGATGGTGTTCATGTTCCCTCCTCCGTGTGTGACTGTAGGGATGGTGTTCATGTTCCCACCTCCGTGTGACTGTAGGGATGGTGTTCATGTTCCCTCCTCCGTGTGTGACTGTAGGGATGGTGTTCATGTTCCCACCTCCGTGTGTGACTGTAGGGATGGTGTTCATGTTCCCCCCTCCGTGTGTGACTGTAGGGATGGTGTTCATGTTCCCCCCTCCGTGTGTGACTGTAGGGATGGTGTTCATGTTCCCCCCTCCATGTGTGACTGTAGGGATGGTGTTCATGTTCCCACCTCTGTGTGACTGTAGGGATGGTGTTCATGTTCCCACCTCTGTGTGACTGTAGGGATGGTGTTCATGTTCCCACCTCTGTGTGACTGTAGGGATGGTGTTCATGTTCCCACCTCTGTGTGACTGTAGGGATGGTGTTCTTGGGGTCATAGTCGGCATTTTTCTAACAAACACGGCGAGTCGAGTTAATGCCAAAGAGCTCAATTTTGATCTCATCTGACCACAGAACTTTCTCCCCCCAATCCTTCTCTGAATCATTTAGATGTTCATTGGCAAACCTCAGACATTCCTGTACATGTGCCTTCCTGAGGAGGAGGACATGACGTGTTTGGAGGGACATTAGAGTGTAAGCTCCTCTGTACAGAGACTGATGTGACTGTGGGGGGAGGGGACATTAGAGTGTAAGCTCCTCTGTACAGAGACTGATGTGACTGTGGGGGGAGGGGACATTAGAGTGTAAGCTCCTCTGTACAGAGACTGATGTGACTGTGGGGGGAGGGGACATTAGAGTGTAAGGTCCTCTGTACAGAGACTGATGTGACTGTGGGGGAGGGGACATTAGAGTGTAAGCTCCTCTGTACAGAGACTGATGTGACTGTGGGGGGAGGGGACATTAGAGTGTAAGCTCCTCTGTACAGAGACTGATGTGACTGTGGGGGGAGGGGACATTAGAGTGTAAGCTCCTCTGTACAGAGACTGATGTGACTGTGGGGGGAGGGGACATTAGAGTGTAAGGTCCTCTGTACAGAGACTGATGTGACTGTGGGGGAGGGGACATTAGAGTGTAAGCTCCTCTGTACAGAGACTGATGTGACTGTGGGGGGAGGGGACATTAGAGTGTAAGCTCCTCTGTACAGAGACTGATGTGACTGTGGGGGGAGGGGACATTAGAGTGTAAGCTCCTCTGTACAGAGACTGATGTGACTGTGGGGGAGGGGACATTAGAGTGTAAGCTCCTCTGGACAGAGACTGATGTGACTGTGGGGGAGGGGACATTAGAGTGTAAGCTCCTCTGTACAGAGACTGATGTGACTGTGGGGGGAGGGGACATTAGAGTGTAAGCTCCTCTGTACAGAGACTGATGTGACTGTGGGGGGAGGGGACATTAGAGTGTAAGCTCCTCTGGTACAGAGACTGATGTGACTGTGGGGGAGGGGACATTAGAGTGTAAGCTCCTCTGTACAGAGACTGATGTGACTGTGGGGGGGAGGGGACATTAGAGTGTAAGCTCCTCTGTACAGAGACTGATGTGACTGTGGGGGGAGGGGGGACATTAGAGTGTAAGCTCCTCTGTACAGAGACTGATGTGACTGTGGGGGAGGGGACATTAGAGTGTAAGCTCCTCTGTACAGACTGATGTGACTGTGGGGGAGGGGACATTAGAGTGTAAGCTCCTCTGTACAGAGACTGATGTAACTGTGGGGGAGGGGACATTAGAGTGTAAGCTCCTCTGTACAGAGACTGATGTAACTGTGGGGGAGGGGACATTAGAGTGTAAGCTCCTCTGTACAGAGACTGATGTGACTGTGGGGGGGGGACATTAGAGTGTAAGCTCCTCTGGTGCAGAGACTGATGTGACTGTGGGGGAGGGGACATTAGAGTGTAAGCTCCTCTGTACAGAGACTGATGTAACTGTGGGGGAGGGGACATTAGAGTGTAAGCTCCTCTGTACAGAGACTGATGTAACTGTGGGGGAGGGGACATTAGAGTGTAAGCTCCTCTGTACAGAGACTGATGTGACTGTGGGGGGGGGGACATTAGAGTGTAAGCTCCTCTGTACAGAGACTGATGTGACTGGCTCAGTGATCTCTGTACAGCACTGCAGTATATGTCAGAGCTATATCAATATAAAATAATAATAGTGTGTGACTGTCGGGTTATTTTAGCACTACTATGAATGCGGATGATATAATTTCCCCAAACTTGGAGCTAATGTGGCTTCTTACAGTTGGCTTGGATCCCATTAACACTTTCCATTTCAGCTGAAGGAATACAAAACATTTCTAATTATTCAGACACAGACCAATAATTACACAAGTCCTCCAGACCAAACACAATGCTAATTCTACATCCATCCAACAGCTAGGACTCTATAGAAGTCCCAGTCTTCTCTGGCAGAGCGACACTGCCATCTTGTGGTAAGATTTGAAAAATGCAGACCTGTGTACAATTACTGCACATTTGCTATCATGGCTGAATTGCCCCTTCCATAATAAAGTGGATTGTTCCATTCAGTGGAGCACACTTGGGCAGGATCAAAAAGATTTTCTACATGATTTTGGAGGATGTCTGTGGGAATTTGTGCCAATTTGTCAGGTCAGGAACTGTTGTTGGATAGGAAGACCTGGCCCATCGTTTGTGGCTCATTTCACCCCCCAAAGGTGTTCATTGAGGTTTAGATAAAGGCTCTGTGCACTATTCTCTATTTACATTTCCTTCCTTGGTCAGTTGATAACCTCCCATGGCTTCCAATTCATTCTCTATGTTGATGAAACCCAAATCTATATCTCTCTACTCCACACTTCACCCCTTCAGTCTCCGATTTCGCCATCAAGATCAATAATACAACCATCAGCCCCCCCCCCCCACCTCCCCCCCCCCCCCTCGTGTGCTCCTGGACTCTGACCTGTCATTTTAACCCCAAATCCACTCGCTGTCCAAATCTTGTAGACTACACCCCTGTATCATCTCCAAAATAGGCTTTTTAAACCGATGAAACCACCAAGAAACTCATTCACTCCCTCGTTATCTATCACCTTGACTGTTGCAACTCCTCTTCTCATAGGCCGACCTCTATACAGACTGTTCTCCCTTCAGTCTAACAATAATGCTGCTGGCAGACTTACCCACCTCACCAACCTCTCAGTGTCCTCCACCCCTCTTTGCCAATCCTTCAACTGACCTCTGCTCAGTGTCCTCCACCCATCTCTGGCAATCCTTCAACTGGTCTTCGCACAGTGTCCTCCACCCCTTTGCCAACCCTCCATTGGCCTTCATTCAGTGTCCTCCACCCTTCTCTGCCAATCCCTCCACCCCTCTTTATCACTCTCTCCACCGGCCTCCACCCATCTATGCAAATCCCACCACTGGTCTCCATTCAGTGTCCTCCACCTCTCTCTTACATTCCGTCCACTGGCCTCTGCTCAGTGTCATCCACTCTTCTCTGCCAATACCTCCATTCAATGCCCAACACACCTTTCTACCAATCCCCCCACCCCTATCCCATTCCCTCCTACTGGCCTCCACCCCTCTCCGCCAATCCCTGCCACTGTCCTCCACCCCTCTCCGCCAATCCCTGCCACTGTCCTCCACCCCTCTCTGCCAATCCCTCCCACTGGCCTCTGCTCAGTGTCCTCCACCCCTCTCTGCCAATCCCTCCCACTGGCCTCTGCTCAGTGTCCCCCACCCTTCTCTGGCAATCCCCCCACCCCTCTTTATCACTCTCTCCACTGGCCTCCACCCGTCTATGCAAATCCCACCACTGGTCTCCATTCAGTGTCCTCCACCTCTCTTACATTCCGTTCACTGGCTTCTGCTCAGTGAAATCCACTCTTCCCTGCCAATACCTCCATTCAATGCCCAACACACCTCTCTGCCAATCCCTCCACCCCTATCCCATTCCCTCCTACTGGCCTCCACCCCTCTCCGCCAATCCCTGCCACTGTCCTCCACCCCTCTCTGCCAATCCCTCCACTGGTCTCCACTCAGTGTTCACCACCCCTCTCTGCCAATCCCTCCCACTGGCCTCTGCTCACTGTCCTCCACCCGTCTATGCAAATCCCACCACTGGTCCCCATTCAGTGTCCTCCACCTCTCTCTTACATTCCGTCCACTGGCCTCTGCTCAGTGTCATCCACTCTTCTCTGCCAATACCTCCATTCAATGCCCAACACACCTTTCTACCAATCCCCCCACCCCTATCCCATTCCCTCCTACTGGCCTCCACCCCTCTCCGCCAATCCCTGCCACTGTCCTCCACCCCTCTCCGCCAAATCCCTGCCACTGTCCTCCACCCCTCTCTGCCAATCCCTCCACTGGTCTCCGCTCAGTGTTCACCACCCCTCTCTGCCAATCCCTCCACTGGTCTCTGCTCAGTGCCCTCCACCTCTCTCTGCCAATCCCTCCACTGGTCTCTGCTCAGTATCCTTCACCCCTCTCTGCCAATCCCTCCACTGGTCTCCACTCAGTGCCCTCCACCTCTCTCTGCCAATCCCTCCCACTGGTCTCTGCTCAGTGTCCGCCACCTCTCTCTGCCAATCCCTTCCACTGGTCTCCGCTCAGTGCCCTCCACCACTCTCTGCCAATCCCTCCACTGGTCTCCGCTCAGTGCCCTCCACCACTCTCTGCCAATCCCTCCACTGGTCTCCGCTCAGTGCCCTCCACCACTCTCTGCCAATCCCTCCCACTGGTCTCCGCTCAGGGTCCTCCACCCCTCTCTGCCAATCCCTCCACGACTTCTGCCCACCCATAAAATACAATTCAAAACACTAACAATCTTCTCTCAATAGATCACCCAAACCATTCACTCTGCTCCTCCCAAGTTTGTCTCCAGGACTTCTCCCATCCTCTGGAACTCTACCACAATCTGTCCAGGTATCTTACTCTATCCACTTTTAGGCGATCTCTGAAAGCTCATCTCTTCAGGAGAGTCTATCCCGCCTCCACCTAACAACTGAATCTTTTGATGTAAACAAAATAAATATCTTAATAAAGAAATGAAGTTTAAAAAAACAACTGAATCTTTTAATTTTCCCATCAGCTTATCTCTTACCTCACCAACTATTATTTCACTTGTCCTCCCTATTAGATTGTAAGCTCTAAGGAGCTGGGCCCTCCCAATCCTCCTGTATTGAATTGCGCTGCCTCCCTTTATAATGTAAAGCTTAAACTGCTTGTACTATATAAATCCAGTATAATAATAAAATAATCATACATTTAAAAATAAGCGCACCCATAAATATATCTGCCCCTGTAGATTTTGAAAGGTGACATCAATGAGCACCTGTGATGCAGTAATCCTTTAAACGCACAGTAAATAACTCCTACTACAGCAATTACTTGGCCCAGAAAATGGCTGATGTGGCAAAGATTACAGGAGCAATTTGGTTTATTCACTGGCAGATATTTTTTTTTTGGGTGCACTTTTATCATCTGAAGACATCCGTCCTCTGCGTCTTCTTCAGTCTTTGCTTGGCCTTTCTACATGTTCAGAGACTTATTCTGTCTTGATTTTTGGGTGTTAGCAGCGGCCTGCATACTTTGGGTCCCTATACCTGGACATCTCACTTTGGTGTTATGAATGTTCATCTCCTTCCCATCCCCGAAGAAGTTGTGTAGTCAACAAAAGGCATTGAGCATTGTGGCTCATTAGGGGCCACATCTCTTTGTTCACAGATTTAGTAATATAATTTTTTTTTGTGCCAGTTACCTAAACAATACATTTTTCCCTGGCTTATTTTCCCACCTGGAATGGCTCCTCTTTGTCCTCTCCGGCCTGGACCCCAGCGCCATATTGTGGAGTGATGATCCATGTGAGCCTCTTTCTGGTTTGCAGTCAGAACCCCCCCGAACCCCCCAAGAAAAAAAATTGATAAAATTACCTTTACCTGGTATATTAGGCATAATAATAATGTGGTCATTTCTCTCCTAAACTGACAATAGTATTGAGGAAGCTGCAAACATTCCGAACTTGTGAAGGGATCCAGTAGATATTTGACGTCTAAACATTAGAAGCAAATTGCAGTCATCTTCTCCATGCTGGACTGAGAGCTGAGGAATTTGTTTATCCTTCCAAACATGCGGTGAGGGGCCCAGAACAGGACACCCCCATCCTATTCTTGGACCATCAACATCTCCACATTTCATGGTGATTGGATTAGGCCAGCTTTTCTAAATCCATTTACCCCAAATGAACCCCTTATAAAACCCATTATTGGTGGGTAAGTGGGAAAAATGCACCGTACATTGGTGATCAGATTTCTTCCCACTGATCAATGTAAGGAACGTTCTTCTCACCGATCACCAATGTAAGGAACATTCTTCTCACCGATCACCAATGTAAGGAACATTCTTCTCACCGATCACCAATGTAAGGAACATTCTTCTCACCGATCACCAATGTAAGGAACATTCTTCCCACTGATCACCAATCTAAGGGACATTGGTGATGTCCCTTACATTGGTGATCAGTGAGAAGAATGTTCCTTACATTGGTGATCAGTGAGAAGAATGTTCCTTACATTGGTGATCGGTGAGAAGAATGTTCCTTACATTGGTGATCAGTGAGAAGAATGTTCCTTACATTGGTGATCAGTGGGAAGAATGTTCCTTACATTGGTGGTCAGTGAGAAGAATGATCCTTACATTGGTGGTCAGTGAGAAGAATGTTCCTTACATTGGTGGTCAGTGAGAAGAATGTTCCTTACATTGGTGATCAGTGAGAAGAATGTTCCTTACATTGGTGATCAGTGAGAAGAATGATCCTTACATTGGTGGTCAGTGAGAAGAATGTTCCTTACATTGGTGGTCAGTGAGAAGAATGTTCCTTACATTGGTGATTAGTGAGAAGAATGTTCCTTACATTGGTGATCAGTTGGAAGAAGGTTCCTTGCCCTTCAATCTTCTCAATGTTGATCGAAATATCTTGGCAAAGATTCGTTTTTGGCGCTTGTTGTCAGTAGCAGGCGATTTGTTGTCCAGCCATCGGCACTGCTTGGTCCAAGGTAGAAGTACCTTTTCACCAGTTTTGGCTGTCCGGGAGGCTTTGGAGCGATGCAGGGCTGTTGGATGAAGAAAGTACTTGCTGGCATTGGATCAGTCGAAGGCTTTTCATCAAGTATCATGAGTATCTGTGGTTGCTACTTGGTTAGGTATGGCCCGCAGGGGAGGTTTATAGATTGGATGAAAACATTATCTAGAGAGGCTAAGAGCTTCCCACTTGTTAAGGGTTGGTTTGGAAGGCCTTTTGAGGTTGGCTCTGGTGTGCGCCAGGGATGTCCTCTGAGCCTCCTGCTATATGCAATCGCAATCTACCCCTTCATAAGGTTAGAGGGGGCATCGTAGTGCGGATGTGTTTGGCCATTGCTGGTGTGCTGCCTTTGAAGGTTGTGGCCTATGCCAATGATGTGTCTGTTATCTCTGGGACAGAGGAGGCGGTCTCTGGGATCGAGCAGTACATGGAGGCTTATGGCTCTAAAATCAATCATGAAAAGAGTGAGGTTTTCTGGATGGGTGAGGAGGGTGAAAACTTTGAACTTCTGGATGACTTCCCAGAGCCCCAGCATGGAATTAAAATGTTGGGCATCAAATTTGGCCCTGGTAACTTTGGTCATCAAAACTGGGAAAGCAGATTGGTGGATACCAATGCCAAGGTAGCAAGCTGGAAGAAATGGAAGCTTTCCTTGAGGGAGAGGGTTGAAAAGATCCAAACTTACCTGATCCCGATTTTTATATGTCAGCTTTGTCTGTATCTTGCCAGAATTTTTCTACGCAAGGGTCTTAAGCTGTTTTTTCCAACTGTTATGGGGAAACAGGCTTAACCTGACCAAACGCAATGTAACGTACCTGTCCAGGCGGGAGGGTGGTCTAGGCATGGTCGACTTAATAGTTTTCTTTTCTTTGCTCTTTTTAAAGTACAGTCTTGGTAATATGTTAGCAGAGACCACGACAGGATGGGTGGGTATTTTTCAAGCTTGGTATAGGCCTTTTCTGCAATGCTGGAAAGATGGCAAGCCAGTAAAAAAAAGTCTGACATGGCAAGCTCCTGGCTTATGCTGCCCTGTGTCTAAAAACAGTTGGCAGTGGCAGGCGAAAGTTGAGGATATCAAGTCCCTCTCAAGGAAGCTCCTGGAGAAAAGGATTTTGGTCTCTGCTTTCAGTGTGTCACTGGCCTTAATGGATTGCACAGGCTTCGTAATGACCATAGTAACAGGGGCAAATTTGATGCCCAACATTTTAATTCCCTGCTGGGCCTCTGAGAAGTCATCCAGAAGTTAGAAGTTTCCACCCTCCTCACCCATCCAGAAAACGTGACTCTTTTCATGGTTGACTTTAGAGCCAGAAGCCGGCATGTACTGTTCGATCACAGAGACCACCTCCTCCGTCCCAGAAACAACAGACACAACATTGGCATAGGCCACAACCTTCAAAGGCGGCACACCAGCAATGGTGAAAGCCACCCACACAACGATGCTCCCTCTAGCCTTCTTATGAAGGGGTCGATTGCAAATTCATATAGCAGGCACCTCTGGCACACACACCAGAGCCAACCTCAAAAGGCCGTCCAACCCAACCATTAACAAGTGGGAAGCTCTCAGCCCCTCTATATAATGTTTTCATCCAATCTATAAACCTCCCCTGCAGGCCATACCTAACCAAGTAGCAACCACAGATTCTCATGATTGACTCGATCAAAAGCCCTCGCCTGATCCAATTTAGAAAGAACCCCTTTGAAGCTTAGGTGTCAAGCCTGGCTCGCTTTCCATGGAAGGCTCCAAGTTAGAGGGAACCTCAAGTATCGCCCTGTGGATGATCGGGATTGTGCTAGAGCGGAGTGTGTTGGTAAAGTGGAGTCAATGGACCACATTTTGCTCCAGTGTCCATTTAACAAAGAGGTGTATAAAAGGGTGGGGAGGGCTCTAGGCACCCCCCCCCCCGCCGCCTTTTCTATAACATGAGTTATGCAGAGTGGGTGTATAGGGCATTCTCGACTGGGATTTTTGTCTCGTATACTTTTTTTTTTTTGTCTAGTTAGTATAGTTGTCCGTTACTTCTCGTGGAATGCACGGTGCCAGATTACCCTGCAGAAGAAAGTCCTCTCTGTTGAGGTGGTGCACAATATGGAGGGTGAGATCCGGAAGTTTCAGGGGAGCCTTGGGCGGTCTGGATAAGGGGCGTGGAGGAATATCAAACCTACCTTTGGTGGAATGTCCATCTCTGGGTGAGGAGCTCTTTTCTTAGACTCTTCTTTTCATTCCTAGTTTCTTTTTGAAGAAGGGCTGCATGCAGGACAGGTACGGGTTTGTTTCTTGACCCCTCAGGTATGATGTGCGGGGTATCGGTGTCGTTCTTTCAGTAACAGAACGGAATGAAGAAGAAGATCCTGGGTAAAACGTAAGTTAACGTTCGCCAGTAGAGGGCGCTGCCCTGGAGGGGGGGGATAATAACCTAGGGACTGCAGGTGGGAAGAAGTAGAAGCCCAATTCTACATGTTTATTCATTGAATTTTAGGTGCTTGCAATCATGGAGGTTCCATACATGTGGGCGGTACCGAGGGCGCTCTGCATAATATAATTTTCCTAGGACCACCCACTCCTCCACCAATTAAGGCATTTTGATATTTGCATAACTCCGCCCACTGTACCAGCCCCTCCCACCCGTCATAATCTGCCTGCATTGCCACTGGGACTAAAATAAGGGATAAAATGACAGAAGCTTAAAAAAAACGTTGTGAGTCTGCAAGTAGTCTACTGGGATCATATCGGCCACAACCCTGGGACCGTTTTATTTATTTTCTTACATCAGACGCCATGCTTTCGTGTGAGCAGCTGGAGCGGTTTCTGAAGCAACCCCCCCCCCCGGGCCCCACTGGGCCCCAGGGGTTCCTACGCTTACTCTTTCCACCAGGTCACCAGAGAAACGATCTGACGGTGTTGCCAGCTGCTCCCATAGGAGATCAAAGAGTTGACACTCTTTGATCATCTCTATGGCCTTGGAGGACCGGAGCAACATCATGACGTCACTTCCGGGCCAGACTGCAAGATTATAAAAAAAAAATAAAAAAATTTTGAAAGTGAAACATCAAAAAATGTTTATTTTTTCTTTTAGCTTTAAAAGGTAAATGAAAGATCTGGCATCTTTTCACCCCAAATCTCTCCATAAAGAGGACCTGTCATCTCTTATTTCTATTACATGATCTCCATAAAGAGGACCCGTCATCTCTTATTTCTATTACATGAGATCTCCATAAAGAGGACCCGTCATCTCTTATTTCTATTACATGATCTCCGTCTGTCTGCTCGACACGCTGATTGGGCAGGCAGACGGCGATGACTCGAGTATAAGCCGAGGGGGGCACTTTCAGCCTCAAAAAAGAGGCTGAAAATCTTGGCTTATACTCGAGTATATACGGTATTTCTATTACATGAGATCTCCATAAAGAGGACCCGTCGTCTCTTATTTCTATTACATGAGATCTCCATAAAGAGGACCCGTCATCTCTTATTTCTATTACATGAGATCTCCATAAAGAGGACCCGTCATCTCTTATTTCTATTACATGATCTCCATAAAGAGGACCCGTCATCTCTTATTTCTATTACATGAGATCTCCATAAAGAGGACCCGTCATCTCTTATTTCTATTACATGAGATCTCCATAAAGAGGACCCGTCATCTCTTATTTCTATTACATGATCTCCATAAAGAGGACCCGTCATCTCTTATTTCTATTACATGAGATCTCCATAAAGAGGACCCGTCATCTCTTATTTCTATTACATGATCTCCATAAAGAGGACCCGTCATCTCTTATTTCTATTACATGATCTCCATAAAAAGGACCCGTCATCTCTTATTTCTATTACATGAGATCCCCATAAAGAGGACCCGTCATCTCTTATTTCTATTACATGAGATCTCCATAAAGAGGACCTGTCATCTCTTATTTCTATTATATGATCTCCATAAAGAGGACCCGTCATCTCTTATTTCTATTACATGAGATCTCCATAAAGAGGACCCGTCATCTCTTATTTCTATTACATGAGATCTCCATAAAGAGGACCCGTCATCTCTTATTTCTATTACATGAGATCTCCATAAAGAGGACCCGTCATCTCTTATTTCTATTACATGAGATCTCCATAAAGAGGACCCGTCCTCTCTTATTTCTATTACATGAGATCTCCATAAAGAGGACCCGTCCTCTCTTATTTCTATTACATGATCTCCATAAAGAGGACCCGTCATCTCTTATTTCTATTACATGAGATCTCCATAAAGAGGACCCGTCATCTCTTATTTCTATTACATGAGATCTCCATAAAGAGGACCTGTCATCTCTTATTTCTATTACATGAGATCTCCATAAAGAGGACCTGTCATCTCTTATTTCTATTACATGAGATCCCCATAAAGAGGACCCGTCATCTCTTATTTCTATTACATGAGATCCCCATAAAGAGGACCCGTCATCTCTTATTTCTATTACATGAGATCTCCATAAAGAGGACCTGTCATCTCTTATTTCTATTACATGAGATCCCCATAAAGAGGACCCGTCATCTCTTATTTCTATTACATGAGATCCCCATAAAGAGGACCCGTCATCTCTTATTTCTATTACATGAGATCTCCATAAAGAGGACCTGTCATCTCTTATTTCTATTACATGATCTCCATAAAGAGGACCCGTCATCTCTTATTTCTATTACATGAGATCTCCATAAAGAGGACCCGTCATCTCTTATTTCTATTACATGATCTCCATAAAGAGGACCCGTCATCTCTTATTTCTATTACATGAGATCTCCATAAAGAGGACCCGTCATCTCTTATTTCTATTACATGAGATCCCCATAAAGAGGACCCGTCATCTCTTATTTCTATTACATGAGATCCCCATAAAGAGGACCTGTCATCTCTTATTTCTATTACATGAGATCTCCATAAAGAGGACCCGTCATCTCTTATTTCTATTACATGAGATCTCCATAAAGAGGACCTGTCATCTCTTATTTCTATTATATGATCTCCATAAAGAGGACCCGTCATCTCTTATTTCTATTACATGAGATCTCCATAAAGAGGACCTGTCATCTCTTATTTCTATTACATGAGATCTCCATAAAGAGGACCTGTCATCTCTTATTTCTATTACATGAGATCTCCATAAAGAGGACCCGTCATCTCTTATTTCTATTACATGAGATCTCCATAAAGAGGACCCGTCATCTCTTATTTCTATTACATGAGATCTCCATAAAGAGGACCCGTCATCTCTTATTTCTATTACATGAGATCTCCATAAAGAGGACCCGTCATCTCTTATTTCTATTACATGAGATCTCCATAAAGAGGACCTGTCATCTCTTATTTCTATTACATGAGATCTCCATAAAGAGGACCCGTCATCTCTTATTTCTATTACATGATCTCCATAAAGAGGACCTGTCATCTCTTATTTCTATTACATGAGATCTCCATAAAGAGGACCCATCGTCTCTTATTTCTATTACATGATCTCCATAAAGAGGACCCGTCATCTCTTTTTTCTATTACATGAGATCTCCATAAAGAGGACCCGTCGTCTCTTATTTCTATTACATGATCTCCATAAAGAGGACCCGTCATCTCTTTTTTCTATTACATGAGATCTCCATAAAGAGGACCCATCGTCTCTTATTTCTATTACATGAGATCTCCATAAAGAGGACCTGTCATCTCTTATTTCTATTACATGAGATCTCCATAAAGAGGACCCGTCATCTCTTATTTCTATTACATGAGATCTCCATAAAGAGGACCCGTCATCTCTTATTTCTATTACATGATCTCCATAAAGAGGACCCGTCATCTCTTATTTCTATTATATGATCTCCATAAAGAGGACCCGTCATCTCTTATTTCTATTACATGATCTCCATAAAGAGGACCTGTCATCTCTTATTTCTATTACATGATCTCCATAAAGAGGACCCGTCATCTCTTATTTCTATTACATGAGATCTCCATAAAGAGGACCCGTCATCTCTTTTTTCTATTACATGAGATCTCCATAAAGAGGACCCGTCGTCTCTTATTTCTATTACATGATCTCCATAAAGAGGACCCGTCGTCTCTTATTTCTATTACATGAGATCCCCATAAAGAGGACCCGTCGTCTCTTATTTCTATTACATGAGATCTCCATAAAGAGGACCCGTCATCTCTTATTTCTATTACATGATCTCCATAAAGAGGACCCGTCATCTCTTATTTCTATTACATGATCTCCATAAAGAGGACCCGTCATCTCTTATTTCTATTACATGATCTCCATAAAGAGGACCCGTCATCTCTTATTTCTATTACATGATCCCCATAAAGAGGACCTGTCATCTCTTATTTCTATTATATGAGATCTCCATAAAGAGGACCTGTCATCTCTTATTTCTATTACATGATCTCCATAGAGAGGACCCGTCATCTCTTATTTCTATTACATGATCCCCCATAAAGAGGACCCGTCGTCTCTTATTTCTATTACATGATCTCCATAAAGAGGACCCGTCGTCTCTTATTTCTATTACATGATCTCCATAAAGAGGACCCGTCGTCTCTTATTTTCTATTACATGATCCCCATAAAGAGGAGCCGTCATCTCTTATTTCTATTACATGATCTCCATAAAGAGGACCCGTCATCTCCTATTTTCTATTACATGATCCCCATAAAGAGGACCCGTCATCTCTTATTTCTATTACATGATCTCCATAAAGAGGACCCGTCATCTCTTATTTCTATTACATGAGATCTCCATAAAGAGGACCCGTCATCTCTTATTTCTATTACATGAGATCCCCATAAAGAGGACCCGTCGTCTCTTATTTCTATTACATGAGATCCCCATAAAGAGGACCTGTCATCTCTTATTTCTATTACATGAGATCTCCATAAAGAGAACCTGTCATCATCTTATTTCTATTACATGAGATCCCCATAAAGATGACCCGTCATCTCTTATTTCTATTACATGAGATCTCCATAAAGAGAACCTGTCATCTCTTATTTCTATTACATGAGATCCCCATAAAGAGGACCCGTCATCTCTTATTTCTATTACATGAGATCTCCATACAGAGACCTGTCACTCTTATTTCTATTACATGAGATCCCCATAAAGAGGACCCGTCGTCTCTTATTTCTATTACATGAGATCCCCATAAAGAGGACCCGTCATCTCTTATTTCTATTACATGAGATCTCCATAAAGAGGACCCGTCATCTCTTATTTCTATTACATGATCTCCATAAAGAGGACCCGTCATCTCTTATTTCTATTACATGATCTCCATAAAGAGGACCCGTCGTCTCTTATTTCTATTACATGATCTCCATAAAGAGGACCCGTCATCTCTTATTTCTATTACATGATCTCATAAAGAGGACCCGTCATCTCTTATTTCTATTACATGAGATCCCCATAAAGAGGACCCGTCATCTCTTATTTCTATTACATGAGATCCATAAGAGGACCCGTCATCTCTTATTT
>JAZDVW010002555.1:0-95682 GCA_037367395.1 Lithobates pipiens
CCCAATCCGCGGCTGCAGAGATAGGGAAATGTCTCACTGCCTGTGATCAGCGCAGTGCCGACTTCCTGGCGGGCTCTGCGTGTGGGCTGTGGGAACACACCGGAGCTCATCCTTATTTGGCAAATACAGAATCGCAGTATATATAAAATATGCAGTGTGTTTGGAGGGAAGCTTCAGAATTTCAGAAGGTTCAATAATTATTACAAATTATGTGAGCGGACTGCAGTTCCTCTTTAAGTAGATTTGAGTCACAGAACTGGAACAAGCATGCTTTAAATGAGTGTCAGAAAAGTGTCTGAATTCCTTATTTATTTATTTTTTACCTGTTCCGGGTCAGCAATAAAGCTGAGCGCACATTTTGGCATCCTCCATTATCTCATGAGTTTCTTTAAGGCCCAGTTCACACCACATGCAGTCCAGTGCGTTTTTGTTCTGCATCAAAAATGCATGGAAAGTAGGTTATATGGTTTCCAATGGTATAATTCACACCAGTGCAATCCATTCCAGGACTTTTCAGTTCCAGAAAAAAAAACTAGAACATGCTACATTTTTCCTGCACTGGACTGTACTGGAACGCAGTAAAATGCATTAAAAACGCATTGCACCCTAGTATAGTAAAGAAAAACGGGGAAAAAAGAAGGAATGCACCTGGGAACGCATCAAAAAAGCAGCAGAGCGCTTCAAAGTGTGTTCAAAATGCACATAGGAAAGCATCCGGAATGGATCTGGAGTGTGTTTTTGTGGTGTGAACCGGCGCTTATAGCAGCCATCAAAATATACAGTATGTTGTCAGATTTTATTTTTTCAAGAGAAAAAAAAAAAATTTAAACCGTGAATAGTTAGACTGTATAGTGTGTTTATATATCCTTATAAAAATACCATTTAAAGAAAATACAGTATGTTTAGTTGGGCAAATATGAAATACTGCTTATGAATATTTCATATTTACAATGCCAGCCAGCAGGGGGAGCTCCTGGCTCCTTTTCACATACCTTGCCGATCTAGTGACAAAAATGTGTGTGTGTGTATATGTGTGTGTGTGTGTGTGTGTGTGTGTGTGTATATATGTATATGTATGTATATATATATATATATATATATATATATATATAATATATATATATATATATATATATATATATATATGTATATGTATGTATGTGTGTGTATATATAGTATCTCACAAAAGTGAGTCCACTCCTCACATTTTTGTAAATATTTTATTATATCTTTTCATGTGACAACACTGAAGAAATGACACTTTGCTACAATGTAAAGTAGTGAGTGTACAGCTTGTATAACAGTGTAAATTTGCTGTCCCCTCAAAATAACTCAACACACAGCCATTAATATCTAAACCTCTGGCAACAAAAGTGAGTACACCCCTAAGCGAAAATGTCCAAATTGGGCCCAAAGTGTCAATATTTTTGAGTGCCCACCATTATTTTCCAGCACTGCCCTAACCCTCTTGGGCATGGAGTTCACCAGAGCTTCACAGGTTGCCACTGGAATCCTCTTCCACTCCTCTATGACGACATCACAGAGCTGGTGGATGTTGGAGACCTTGCACTCTTCCACCTTCAGTTTGAGGGTGCTCAATAGGTTTAGGTCTGGAGACATGCTTGACCAGTCCATCACCTTTACCCTCAGCTTCTTTAGCAGGGCAGTGGTCATCTTGAGGTTATGTTCAAATACTGCCCTGTGGCCCAGTCTCCAAAGGGAGGGGCTCTGCTTCAGTATGTCACAATACATGATGGCATTCATGGTTCTCTCGATGAACTGTAGCTCCCCAGTGCCGGTGTTCTGGCAGATAGTGTCCTGCCATCATATAGTGTCCGGCCCGTACTGCGCATGCGCAGTACGGGGCAGAAGAAGCTTCAGAAAATCTCCGAAGATGAACGGCGCCTGTGCCGTGAGTGGAGGTGGTAGCCCCACCATCCAAGCGGACATAGGACTGGGAAAATTAGAGGGCCCCTCGTGGGTGAGCTTCGCTCGCCACGCTTCGGGCTTGGCCTCGCTGCGCTCGGCTCTTTTATATTCCTACTCTATTTCCACTTGGATGGTGGGGATAGAACCTGGACTCACGGTGCAGGTGCCATTCATCCTCGGCTATTTCGGTATCTGTGTGTGCTGTGTACTGCGCATGCTGGAGTTGTAGTCCATGCGAGCTTGTCCAAACGGAGTCCTGTGCAGGCGGCCGATATGGGCGGCTACGATTGACCTGACGGAGCTGGTCACATGTTGAGGTAGGGCTGGTCTGTTGGTGATTGCGACCGCTTACTGCAGGAGTCTCTGCCTGGCACGTTGTGTCTTCTGAGGTCTCTCTCTGTTAGCACCCGCCCTCTCTTTCAGCCCACCCCCCTCTGTCCACCTGCCTCTCTCTGTCAGTAAACTTGCAGCCCAAGCCAGTCACGTGGGTCCCAACTCCCTGGCGTGCCCTGCTGCCCAGGGGCGGATTGACAACACACAGGGCTCCCAGACCAAATAAAACAAGGGCCCCCTTGTCAGACCCTGCCCATGGCCCACCCATGACTCACCCCTGGCCCTGCCCCTTCATTTTGCACAAAAAACATCTGCCTTTTGAAAAAATAGTCTAATGGGACCTGGAGGAAGGTCTTTCTCTAACAGCGTCCATTGCAAAGTCTGTTTCCTCTCCTCTCTAATCCCCATGCACTGAACTGCATTGATGGGCACTGGTGAGGCTGTGCTGATGGGCACTGGTGATGGTGAGCTGGTTCAGTGGGCCACTTGACTGGACTTGCCCCCAGGCCTAAGTCTGCCAGCCCTCCCCTAGTCATGGGCGAAGATTTTGTTCAAAACCTAGCAACTTTACGAAGAACACCATTAGAATGCTTCTCGAGCTTTTATGTGCTGAAAATTCGTAAATGACACTGGGTCAGGTGATGCGGGGGAAAAAAGGTTGTAGCTGTGGAAAAAGGTGAAACCGATGAGGAAGATGGTTTCCAATGTGGTGACACAAAAGTAGTAAAATGCTGAGGGAACCACATAGCTTTAAAGCATAACTAAAGGCAAAACCTTTTTTATTTTGAATGGAGAGGGGATTAGTACCCCTGTCAGTTTCCATTGCTTTCTATGCCCCACGTTGTCCTGTTGACCATTGTCCCTTAAAGTGAAAGTAAAAGAAATCCCAAATTTTGGGTTGTCTCCAGAAAAATAGAGAGGATATCTTCCACTGACACTAGTTCTGATGACATGGGGGTCCCCAAGGAATTCCCTTAATTTGCAAGGATTTGCTCTCGCTTCCTGTATGGCTATTGGACAGGAAGTGAAGGGAAAGCTCTGCAACGGGACACATCATGGCAAAAAAATAAACTAATAGTCATTGTAACCCTCCCTTGCTCTAAAAAGAAGTTTTGCCTATCGTCCTACTTAAATTTTTTTGTAAATTGGCAAACAGAAAAAAAAATGCAGTAAACATTTTTCACTTTATGTAACTAGGTCCCTAAATATAAAATCGTCATTGTCCTTAGATGTTGATCAAGATCTCTTCTGGGACCCTGGTGCATAGATTGGCCTTGACAAGCTTGATTGCAGATGATGCATATTGCAAATAATGTAGTAAACTTTCTTTTTTTTTTTTTTTTTTTGGTTGGTTGAGCAAAAGTTTCTGCAGCCTTCATAAGAGATGAATTCCATCAAGTATACCAGTTTCCAGTAGCCTGCCCTCTTTGTGATTCAGCCTGTCAGCTGCGCCGTGTGGTACTGAGAAGGTATTGGGAGATGAATCTTTTCAGCTCCCAATACTTGGTCTTTGTCCAGTCACCTTTCACTGACCTTTACGTGACAATAACTCTGCCTAGAGAATGTCGTCTTTGTTGTAAATGTGGACAGTGGGGTATTGCTTACTTCTGTCCTTGCACCTAGCTGCTATGCAAAGTTTCCATTGTACCCTACTATACTTGTTCCCCCCTCTACCTCTCGATGAACTGACAGAATGCAAAAGAGGTCCTCTCAGCCTCCGCTTATGGCTACTTTCAGAAGATTCATATTTAAATAGGTCTTTCCACATCAAAAGATTTAAGGATTAGGTTGAATGATCACATACATTTGTGTTAATTGGAAAGTAAAGATCAGTAAATAGAACAGTATATATTTTTTTTCTTATTTCGTAGCAGGTGTAATTAATACAGATGTGTGCACTTTGCACCATGGTTTATACTTCACTGTAGGGTTACCTAGTTGGGCTGTATTTTTTTTTTATTTTTTTTTTAAGTTGTTATTTCAATAACAGGGTTGTACATTGTTTAGATCATGGCAGTTGGCAAATTGTAAAGTATTTCACCTGAAGAATTAAACTATGGTGACATTTTTCTCCAATTTTCATTTTATTTTATAGTTTCAAGAAACTTGTACATATAGCTTTCCCAGTTTCCAATCGTTTTGTTCTTCATTATTATTACTATTATTATTATTATTTTTTGTATCATGAAAAGTCATTCCAGTCTAAATTTCTGCTTCCTTACAAAACAATTGGCGTTGTGTATATGGAAGACATACTTTACGTTGGTCTCTCCTTGTGTCTCCGTAAGTTGGCATGCATTCCAACTCGTGGCGTGCATTCCAAGCCTCACTCTCACGAAACCTCACTCTCAGCTATACCTTTCCCAGCAGCCTCTACTCGTTTCGCAACATAATTTGCATCATCAGGAAGCTCATTATTATTATTTTTTGTATCATTAAAAGTCTTTCCAGTCCAAATTTCTGTTTCTTTACAAAACCATTGGCACTCTGTATATGGATAACATACTTTAAAAAGTACATGCTCTGTCAGGTCTCTGTTTTGCAGGGAATTTGTAAACCTAAAAAGCTGTTGGTAATTCATAATTAAATATTTTTTTTTTTATTAAATTACATTTTATTAAATATTTTGCAAGGGTTACACACAAAGGACATAGCCAGGAACAACATATTCCCATTTATCCTTATGTTAAAAGAACAGGGATTAAATCAAACCTCTAAACCAATTCATACGAGCTTAAAATATACCGTAATCAGTATAGGTGTGTATTTCTACCTGTACTTCCATAGCCTCTATATTGTGCTATTGAGTGTTCCCTGCGGGTTAAGAACTACTTTAGGAAAATAACTAATGAGGAAAAAAGAAAAAAGGGAAAGGGGGGGGGGGGAGGGGAATGGTAAAAAAAAATAAGACAAGACAATCATACACAAACACAGATATCTGGGACAATAAATGAAAATTAAACTCGGCGCTGCTCCTTTAACTCAATACAATATTAAGCAAACCTATACCCACAGTGGGCAGCACAGTGGTGTAGTGGGTAGTACTCTCACCTAGCAGTAAGAAGGGTCGCTGGTTCGAATCCCAACCACGACACTACCTGCCTGGAGTTTGCATGTTCTCCCTGTGCCTTCGTGGGTTTTCTCCGGGTACTCCGGTTTCCTCCCACGCTCCAAAGATATGTTGGTAGGTTAATTGGCTTCTGTCCAAAATTGGCCCTAGTATATGAATGGGGACCTTGGATTGTGGGCTCCTTGAGGGTAGGGACCAATGTGAGTGTGCAATGTACAGGGACAATTGTAGACACTCACTCAGGTTGAACTGGATGGACTGGTGTCTTTATTCAACCTTACTAACTACCGGTATGTAACTATACCAACATATACAATTATCATGATATAGCTAAACAATATTATGTACAGTGCTCAGTGCAAATAAAGTGCAGAAATAGTATATATAAAGTGCAATCATATAAAGTCCATCCAATGTGTTGTACTGAACTTGTGAACAGTTGCGGTGATGGTTTTCAGGTGACTATTCTCGCTCCCCTCCCGAGTCCCCACTCGCCAGAAAATACGCCCGTTACTCTCTCCAGATCAGCGTCTCCTGTCAGTGATAACTGGGTTGTATGGACACTACATAGAGATAGCTCCCATCTTCCACCGGTATGATCAAAACATATGGACATCTTGGATCCTTCCCATCTTACTCAGTGAACAGGCACACATAAAGGTTCATTCATAAAATCCAAAGATATTACACTTGCATCAAAAAACTTTAAAACATGCAGAGAAAACGCTGCCTTGGCATGCAAACAATAGTCACCAGGTCTCCTCAGCTTGATGCGTTTTGCCCCTCCCGCTAGACGTCATCAGAAACCTAGGTCCACACCACACGTGTAAATAGTGACTTTCACAGACAGGATCTCGGCATGTCAGAGCTCAAGAAATAGTTCCAGGGTGTCCACAAAGCCATGTACTTATGGTAGCATCCCATATTTAGATAGTCTGGTTAAAGAAAGTCCATCTAGTCAAATTTATATATATATATATATATATATATATATATATCTGTTGCAAAAATGGAGCAAAGTGCGACGAACATGGTGAAATAAAATGCTCTGCTTTGCACATTTTTTATGGCCATTACCTTTGCTGTGTGTGTGTGTAATATATATAGCAAAGGTAATGGCCATAAATCTAAAATGTGCAAAGCAGAGCATTTTATTTCACCATGTTCGTTGTACTTTGCTCCATTTTTGCCATACTTATCCGCTATTATTGATTTTATTAACCACAGAAGGTAATCTGATCTTATACTTCCCAGGAAATTTTGCAACTAGTGCCCCCCTACTAATGCCCCATGCAACCCATTTAGCTGTATCTTTTTTTTTTTTTTTTGTATTAAAATGCAAGAGAAGGGGACCTTTTTCCGTGATGTCAAGGCAGGATGAATTGGCTAGGGGAAAGCATGTTTATAGACTGTGTGAAGAACTTTGTCTTTGTGTGGGAATGTTGGTGACACTGTTGTGGTTTGCTTGAATGAACTGCAATGACGCCACTAATAAGGTACCCTGCTGAGAGCCACAGTGAGCCTAATTCAGACCTCCCACATCAGCCATTCAGCTCTAGCTCAGTGTGGCTAATTTTTTCCCATTCCTTCAATTCTTTTGGCCTCCTTACAAACAGTAAAGTCAACTTTCACACCGACTGCGAGATAAGTGCTTTAGGAAATAATCGTGTAAACAGTATGTTACCTTCTGACCTGC
Organism: Lithobates pipiens; assembly: GCA_037367395.1. Classification (NCBI taxonomy): domain Eukaryota; kingdom Metazoa; phylum Chordata; class Amphibia; order Anura; family Ranidae; genus Lithobates; species Lithobates pipiens. The sequence goes on from JAZDVW010002555.1 coordinate 7,029, forward strand.
AGCTGATACCTTGGCTCGGGACAAAACCCTCCAGGCTATTGCATTAGGCATGGCTATTAAGTGAATAATGCAGATGATCCTCCTTACAAAGTGCCCTGAGAAATGGTTTAGCTAAATCAGTGTGCCCCTTGTCACATTGAATTATACTCATCCGCCTCCCACTTCAAATTGCTTGTATTTATCTGTGTTTTTTTTCCAGCTCTATGCATATGTAGAGAAAGTATTGCACGGGAAATGCAGTCAATGCTGCTTGACTTGACACATTTCTTTGGACTTTTTTTTTTTTTTTATTATTATTGAAAAATGTGACTTGAGTGAAAAGCCTATGCGTTTTTTTTTATTTTTATTTTTTTTATTTGTAACACCAGTGCAACGTATATGGTACAAGGGAGACTGAAGAAAAGTAAAACTTTTTTGTTTGAATGTACGAATTGTATGTTCATATCGTCTATAAATCTGCACTAGCTTATACTTACAACAGTTAGCTTTATTTAAACATTTAGTCATTGCAACTGGAGAAGAAAAGGGCACTCTGTGCTATAGCGCAGTTTGACCAGGACGGAGTGGTCGCTAGGGAGTGCACGCTTGCAGAGTCCAGCCCATCCTGAAAACTGATGTACTTGGGGGATCGAAGGACTTGCCTTTTTTGCGCGGAGGCCCAACGACTCCCCCCCCCCCCCCCCCCCCCCTCCCACGACTTCCTATGCAATGGCAAGCAGGAGCAACATTTGAAAATCGGGAGAACTTGTGTGTACTATTCAAGGAATCTGGATTTACTTAGGACATTTTTGTAAATTGTAGCTAAAAATTTAATTGCAGTTCAAGCTTTAAGATTTGTTGGCTGTAGTTAAACTTTAGTTTCTTGCTTGAAGTTTATATAAAACTGCATGTTATTATTAGACAACCTGGTCTATAGGGTGATAATGCTGGAGTGATTTCACTGCAGATTGAACAGCAATGTCACCCTGTTAAAGAGAGAAAAATGTATATAATAGGATCACCAGGTAAATTTACAGATCAATTCGCTTTAAAGGGTGAGGCTTTAGTGCTATTGTCTTAAAGTGATACTAAAGTCTTGTTTTTGTTATTTTTAAAGGATTATTTTTTTCATATACTTACCTGCCCTGTGGTAGTGCTTTTGCACAGAGCAGCCCAGATCCTCCTCTTCTCTGGCCCCTCCCTCTTGTTGAGTGCCCTCACAGCAAGCAGCTTGCCATTGGGGCAACCTAGCTGAGCCGTAGCTCTGTGTGTCTGTTCAGACACGGTTCAGCTCCGCCTCCTCTCTCTCCTCATTGGCTAACGGACGGCAGCGGGAGCAAATGGCACTGCTGTTGTCTCAGCCAATCGGGAGGTAGAGTCCCGGAGAGCCGAGGCACTCACGCACATCCCTGGATGGAGATGGTGCTCAAGTAAGTATCGTGGGGGGGGGGGGTGCTGCTGCACACAGAATTTTTTTTTTTTATCTTAATGCCTAGAATGCATTAAGATAAAAATACCTTCTGCCTTTAGAATAACTTTAATTTGAAAATGGGAAAAGTTACCCCATGGGGTTTTAATGATAACAAGACCCGAAGTTAAAGAAAAATCTCTTTATATCAAAAAGTTTTATTATGGTAAAAAAAATGTTAAAAATAATCATTTAATGTATTAAAACATGAGCTTGAAAAGCATGCATACAAAAATACAATAGTATTTTTATATGCATGCTTTTCAAGCTCATGTTTTGTTTTACCATAATAAAACTTTTTTGATCTAAAGAGATTTTTCTTTAACTTCGTATCTTGCTAGCATTAAAACACCATTGGGGTAACCTTTCCCATTTTTAATATATATTCGGGGTGAGCAGCACCTTCTATCTCATTAATAGTAATGCCATTCCTTTTCTATAATCTTTGCTTCACTACCTAGCATGTCACTGATCCAGAATAACTTTAAAGCTCATCTCCAGGCAAAAATGAAATTTTAATAGTGCATTGTGCATCAGTTACCTTACTCCTCAGTCTTGGTTTCAATCACCTCTTTGTAAACCATTCTGTAGTGTAATGCGTCCAAGTCTGTTTCCTTTATGAACCAAGCTAATATCTTGCTCTGGGGTCCAGACATTTATCCCTCTATGAAGCACCCCTGGGCGCCGACTCCCCCCAACATAGAAAGACTGTGGGAAATATGGCATACAGACTTGCCTTCACTGGACGGGGAGGATTGGGAGGACTGCCTTGAGCACAGCCCCAATCTAGTCATCCCTTCCAGTGACCAGTTCATCCAGGTGAAATTCCTACATAGAATCTACTACACACCCCAGAAACTCCATCACATTTTTCCGTACAGGGATCCCATATGCTCCAGATATAGAACTCATGTGGGTAAGTTTTTTCACATGTTTTGGGAATGCCCAATTATATTGACTGGCATATGGTCAGCGATATTCAGCAAAATAAATTTGAGGCTACAACTGTCCCTTTCAGTTCTACCGGAGCTGGCCCTACTAGGGGTTCATGAGGATACTCAGCTTTTACTCTATGCAAAGATGGTGATTCTCCTGAAATGGATCTCGCCCTCCCCTCCGGCCCTCTCCTCTTGGGAGGCACAGATGCGGCCCTACCTATGTATAGGATTGTATAAAGGAATACTAATGCGCTCCACCTAATGGTTCATAGGAAGACTAAATGAGTACAAAATTTTATACACAGGAAGCAGCCAGCATAAAAACAGTGATCTCAGCACCGAAAGTAAGTGTAAAAAATGGTATAAATAAAAATGCGGCGCTACCTAAAAGTGCTTATACATATACAATGAGTAGTAATACCAAAATAAAGTGCAAATGAGATACTATCCCACTATATGATAAATACAGCATATATAGTGCAAAAAATGAATCTGCATAAATAATCCAAAATGCAAAAAAAAATTATATATAAAGTGAAAATACGTGAAGAAATCAATCCAGTGATTAAATATAAAATAATCAATATTAACAAGTGATTGTCCACAAAAACGTGCACTGATGGCTGAAAAACTTGCAAAAATAAAGTTCATGCAGAAAGTGTAGAAATCATTTCCAAAAGTGACAATCCACTGCAAACTTCAGTGCTTATTATGTGCACCACCTATTTCCCCCAGCCTCTCACCTCCAATATCTGGAAAATAGGCGCTGTGTATAATTAAAATAGCTGCTGGCTCCTTATTCATCCAGTCTCACTGCTCCACCGCTGTCAGTGTCTCACTGTATGGCTATGTAGTACATGCGTTGCGTTACACCTCGTAACTTTGAAAAAGTTACGAGGTGTAACGCAACGCGTCAGGGAAGGAATTTGGTGTCGGACCTACCACTTCCGGTTACGGCCGAAACCGGTAGTCCGCGTCTGCTGCATGCTCTGCTGTTTGTTTCTATGTAAGTGTGGATTTTACCTTCTAAATATAATAAAATAGCTATTAATTACTACACATGAAAGCCCCTCTGTCTTCTTCCATCATATACCTGTTGGACATCCTGGAGTAATTGGGAGGGCATGTACTACATAGCCATACAGTGAGACACTGACAGCGGTGGAGCAGTGAGACTGGATGAATAAGGAGCCAGCAGCTATTTTAATTATACACAGCGCCTATTTTCCAGATATTGGAGGTGAGAGGCTGGGGGAAATAGGTGGTGCACATAATAAGCACTGAAGTTTGCAGTGGATTGTCACTTTTGGAAATGATTTCTACACTTTCTGCATGAACTTTATTTTTGCAAGTTTTTCAGCCATCAGTGCACGTTTTTGTGGACAATCACTTGTTAATATTGATTATTTTATATTTAATCACTGGATTGATTTCTTCACGTATTTTCACTTTATATATAATTTTTTTTTGTACGTTTTTTTGCATTTTGGATTATTTATGCAGATTCATTTTTTGCACTATATATGCTGTATTTATCATATAGTGGGATAGTATCTCATTTGCACTTTATTTTGGTATTACTACTCATTGTATATGTATAAGCACTTTTAGGTAGCGCCGCATTTTTATTTATACCATTTTTTACACTATGTATAGGATTACTTGCATAAATAGGGAGTGGGAATATGATAAAATGTGGGCCCCTTGGACCTCTTGGTGATTTGCTCATCATAGTTACGGTTATATAGGACTGTAAAGTTACTGCTGGTAGACCTAATCTCTTTCCTCTTTGCTATAGGTACTTCACAAGTTACTGCATATAATGATCCCAATACCTCACTTCCTCTACTTGTATGTGTTTACTTGGCATGAAGTGTTCTGTTCTATGTCAACTGGTATGCTGTATTTACTCTGAATGACAATAATAAAGCACCTTTGATTGTTAAAAAAAAATAAAAAATTCCCAGCTCGTTATCTTCTTGGGCTCTTGTCCACCCACTGCTCCCTGAAGCCTAAAGCCTCGTACACACAATCGTATTTTCGACAAAGCGTCATACCTTTGTCCGAAGGGCGTGTGCGAGGAACTTGCCTTGCATATAAACGGTACACAATTGTTGGCGAACAAACACAAACGTAGTGATGTACTATGTGGAATTCCAGCTCTTGAGCGCCACCCTTTGGGCACCTTCTGCTAACGTCGTGTTTGTTGAGCATTGATTCCGAGCATGAGTGTTTGTACTTTGGACTTTTGTACACATGATAGGAAAATATAACAGACCGTTTGTCTGCCGAAAATGTACTAGCCTGCCATTCAACATTTGTTGCCAGAAAGTTGGACAACAATTGTCTGGTGAAGCGTACTAACGGTAAGATTTTAGGCCAACAGTCTGTCATCGCACAATTCCCTGCCGAAAATCCGATCGTGTATACGGGGCTTGAGAGAGGGAAGCTGGCTGATGGAAGGATCTCCTTCGCCATTAACAGATGTCCACATCAGCAGACAGGGATGGAGAACCTGAAATGAAGAAAAACCCCAGGAAAAAAAAAAAGGAGAGAAGCTTTGTCATGTGTCCATGGCTTCAGGAAAGTGAAACGGGCAACTAGTTGGAGGGGGGGGGGGGGGGGTTGCTAATATTTTGGAATTGGGTTATAAGTTTGCAGGTAACTTCAGATTTTAGTGAACTGGTCCCAACAAGCTATTTATTTTGCAAACACATTCAGCAACTGTGTGCGCTGTATAAAACTGTATGTAGCATTAGCCATTCCCAGAGCAAAAAAAAAAACTCAACACAGCGCACGAAATAAACGCCTTAGAAAAAAACCCTACACCAGCACTTTGTCAAGGCAAATGTGTTTTGAGTGCATTAACACAAGTGTTCTCAAGTGACAAGGCTCTAAAGGATTTGACATAATAAAAGACTGCCTGACACAGTTGACGGATACTGTTGCAAGAATCTATACTGAACAATTTTTCATACAGTACCTGTGTACAGCTACCTTTGCAAACCAGATTATAAAAGTCCACAAACCTGAATGTTTTCTAATGAATGTTTCGCAAACCTTAGTATTTGTATCACCTTAGAGGCGTATTCCGAAAGCCGTGAATGTGACATTCCCCAAGCATTCACTTTAGGTAGTTCTTCCTGATGGATGTTTTAAGATGCAGTGTACGATTCACCACTACAAAGGGTCGATGCCATATTTTTCTAATTTAATAATAAAGATGCCCCTTATTGTTCTTGTCTATATATTCAGAGTCCTCATAAAACAAAGCAGCAGTTATTCAATTTTTTTTATTCTTTTTGATTTTTAGATTTTTTTTGTTTCTGTTCTCGAAATGACCCGTAAAAACGTATTCCCCTATTTTTGGAAGCTCACACTATATAGATATAGATATATATTATAGATATATATATTATTTATAAAAATCCTCATTTTCCTTTTGTTAAAGGGTCCCTTTAAAATTTAAAATAAGCTTAAAAGTTTCATGTCCCTGTTTGAGCACAGTGAATGATGTATTATGATATTGTATATACAGCTAATGTTGTTACTAGTTAACCTCCTGCTCACCCTTTGTGGAATGAATCATACTATCCTGCTGCATATTGTAATGATATATCCCTTGTACTGTTCACCAATGGATGTCCTCACAGGGACAACTTATGACTTCTTCATGTGAAAACATTTATAAAATTCTTAGCTGCAGCAATAAAGCTGCAAAACAGAGTAAGCCATTTTAATTTATCATAGCATTGTTTATTTATTTGGTCTATAACAAGTCCATCTTCCCTGATCTTAACTGTAAAATTCTGGCTATTGTGTCATCTTGATTGCAGAACTCTCCGTATATGAAAACAGTGTTGGATTGGCTGCCCTATAGCCTGGCAGGCAAATCGGAGATGATCCAGTGTCCCAGCTGTTCTTGTTTTTATGTTTACAATAACTGAAGATAATTGGAATGAATATAGGCTATATAGGAATGAATATAGAGCTCTCCGTATTTGAAAACCACGCTGGCTTAGCTGCTTATAGCCTGACGGGCCAATGGGAGATGACCCAATGTCCTGGCTGTTCTCATTTTATGTTTACAATGGCTGAAGATAATTGGAATGGATATAGACTTGGCTATTATGGTTTAGTCTTCTGCACCACGACAATTATTTTTGACCGGATCCATTTTGCATTTTACAATAGAATTCATTTTGCATTTATGTAGTTTCTATAAATTCCTCAGTCCCTGCCTTTTATCTCTAAAACCAGAGTTTCCTAGAGCACTGTGCCCACTGTGTCAGGGTAGTGTGGGTAGCGTTATAGCTGGTAATGGAAATCTCTGGTCTAAAATGAGTGATCACTCATCGGCTTCATAGATAATCACCAAAAGGTTGGTTGATTAGGCCAAAATATTGTGTCTTTAGAATATTTATTTTGCACATTACTGAAATATCTTGGGCAGTCTACAAATAGACTAAAGTCTGTTATCACCTGACTCATCCTAGTCTTTCATCAAATGTCCAGTAGCATAGTGAATCCCTCCTAGGACAGAAGATATTCCTAATGTCCTACTCCATAACCTATCCCACAAATAGGATTATTCTTCATATTAAGCTGGGACGGAGCCACGCAATCATTCCTATACATCCTATTAGCCAAATTCACATCCAGAACTGCTGTAATAGATTTCAGATATAGCTTAAAGCCGAGTTCCATCCAAAAGTTGAACTTCCGCTCATTTGCCTCCTCTCCCCCTCCGGTGCCAGAATTGCCACCTTTCAGGAGGAGGGGGGACAGGATACCTGTTTTTGACAGGTATCCTGTTTCCACTTCCTGGAGTCCAGGCCGCAGCCCGTGACATCACTGTGGGGCTCCCTCCCTCCTTCTCTCGCTGTCGCCATGCCAGTAGGAGAGAGGAGCAGGGCCTTGCGCATGGGCAGTAGCGTTCCCAGCGTGAAACCATAAGGCTACGCTGCCAGGTACCCTTACCCGCAATGGTAGCGGCAACACCCGACAGCTGATGGAAAAATCAGCTGCGGTGCCGACATCGCTTGACTACAGGACAGGTAAGTGTCCAATTGTTAAAAGCCAGAAGCAGTATGTGTAGCTTTGGCTTTTATTTGTTTTATTTTTTGGGGGCGGAACATTGCTTTAGTACTATAGAGCCAATTATTCCAAACTGCCTACTGTTTCAGACCTTCATTAGTGCTGCGTAATGAAACCATGGCTTCTATGATGATATGGGGATGTGTGATGGAATGAGACCTGTCAATATCTTCTGTTCTAAGAAGACTTTACTGCATTGCAACCATTCAGTTGGATTACTTTTTGCCATGTTTTCCATATGCTGCTCTAAAGATGGCTAGCCTAAAATATGCAGCAGGGAATGTCTCATTCCCTCCCGAGTTGAACCTGGGCTAGTGCACCTTGCTTGTGCCCAGGTGAAGGCAGGACTCTCCCCAAGTTCTAATGCCTTTCTGATTTGAATGGGGCTGGGAGACGCAAGGAGCAATAGGTGAGGTGCCGTCCCAGGGGTGCCAGAAAAACTTTGGGTTGCACACCATGGTATTTCTTCACTGGCATTAGGTCACATCCCTTTATGCTTTGCTTGCACTATGCTTGTTGGGCAGGCCTTTTGGCCAGCCAGGGCTGAAAGACCTGCTGCGTATTACACATATCAGCTGTTTTTGTTTTTTTTACTATTTATTCTTGAGCAGAACACTGAATGTGTGTGTGTGTTATTTTTTATGTGCACAGAGAAAGAGGGTTTAGGGTATCGGGCCAGCCCTGATGTCGGAGGGAGGTTCTATGGCCTTGAGGTTTTTTTGCCCATCCCCATTCGGACGGGTCTCAAGGAGAGCCTCTTGCCAAGTACTTGGTGGACCGGTCTCGGCTGATTGTGGGGACCACCTGGCTTTGGCCTAGGTAGACCAATGGCATACCTTGCCTCTGTCTGTAGCCTTGGACCCCTGGAAGAGCACTTTTTATATACTGTGATTTCACGCTTCACTTTTTTTATTCACAGTGTTCAAAAAGGCACTGCATTGCAGAGCTTCATGGGGTGGGGGAAAAAAAACTTGGAATAACTCTTATTAGTTTATATCTGCACTATACACCAGTAGTTGAGGAAGTGCATCTGGCTGATGGGCTGTGAAGCAATGATTTGCATTTGTCCACCCACTGTCCTAAAATGAGGAATAACCACCTAATTTTTGGGATATGCGTGAAAGAATGAGACCCGTTCTAAGGCGGCTTTACAATGCTACACGCTGATTTTGGTTGGAGGGCTTTTCGATTCCTTTAGTCTCTTCTCACCATAACCTGTATAGTTAAAAGGTCTCCTGAATGTCTAGCAAAAGATAATTTACGAAATTCTGCAAGGGACCAGAGGCATTTGACCAGGAAGCTAAGCCATGTCTTCTACAATTCTCAACCAACAACCAGCAGCCAAAGCACTTAGGGCTGCCTGTCTTTGCCTTCAGGGCAAAGTGTGGTCCTCATAAATGAGGTGAAACTAATCATTTTTATGAAATCCTTAAATGTGTAAAAGTAATGTAATTGAGGTTTAATTAACTGATTTCTTTTGGTGTCTGGCCCGGTATCTTTTGACTCCATCATTCCTGACTTGTGATATCCATTTAGTTAACAAGCTGTAAGTAGCAGTTCTTTGGCAAGAAGTGTCAATTCAGAAAAAAATGACTTTGGGGAAAAATTAGCTGCACATACCTTCCTTGAAAAATCAATTTATTTAAAAAGCCATCTGTCACGCCTTTCTGCAACTTCACTAACATTCATTATTTTTATGTTAGCTGTAAATGACCTTGAGCAATGCCAAAAATCAAAATGAATTACTGAAATTGGCAAAGGCCAACATGGCTTTGTTTTAAAGTGAAAGTCTTGTGAATTGTGGTAAGAAGCAGGTTTAGAAAACTACTAATATCTGATGAGTGTCAGAGTCCACTTCGAGAAGTATATGTCATTGTTTTTTTTTTTTTTTTTTTTTTTTTTTTGTGTTTTTTTTTTTTGCGTTTACTGTGATTATCTTTGAGCTCTACAAAATATACTGAACAAGTGATTTTGTAGCACCTACATTATTTTTGCTATTGTCAATGAAGAGTCTGTCTCAACCTCCAAACCTTTATAGATCGCTCGCTGAGCAACAGAATTTCAGAAACATTAGCGACGTAAAAATTTACCTGTGTCGTATAATGCAGCTGCCGTTGGTCATGGCGCCTGCAATTTATAGCTGCATAGGAACATATTGAAGCCAGGTACAGCAGAAAATCTGACATGGCCATACAGCTTAGTGGGCATTCCAGTGAATAGGTGGGCATGCTTTTTACTTAAAGTGGAGTTCCACCCATAAAATGTACTTTTCATTAGTCAGCAGCATTAAACCAAATAAACAACATTTGGGGGACATTACTTTTTTATTTTTTTTACTCACGTTTTGATGTCTGTTGTTAAGGGGTGCCTTGGAATCTGCCTCTTCCTCTCCCTGGCGCCTGACGTAATTTCCCTCGGCGCCCGTACTTGCTAGTGCTCCTGGGAGATGCTTGTCATCATTTCCCAGGAGTCAGTGGGATGCGCCGAAGGATCCGTTGCCATCACAGTGTGGGCTTGCACTTCCGACGACACTCATTGTGATGGCAACATCGGAAGTGTATGGCGCTGCGCCGTACATACGGCGCATGCGCAAGAATGGACAGTGCGTGCTGGTCACTCAGCTGCACCAGAGCCCCGGAAGATAGTGCTTGTGGTGGGCTTCACATGCCCACAAGCAAGATGGAAAGTGCCAAGAACAAGGAGTGTAACATATCTTGCTCATTTAAGTCTGCAGTTGGGCAGCGATTAAAAAGAGAAAGATGAGTGCTAGTAGTAAGTCTTTTAAAATAATAATCATCCAGAAAAAAAAAAAAACTTCACACGCTTTAAAGCTGATCTCAAGCTTTGGTTTCAGGTTAAGTAGTTTATTTCCCTCACTAACATGCTACTGGGTGTGCTGTATAAGCTCTATGTAGCCTCACACAAAATCACTTCTAAGCGGCACTCAGCCATTCATTGGATCTTTGTATTCTATCCTCTGGCTGAGTCAGAGAGGCGGGTTGATGTCACAATGTCAGCTTTAAAGGAAAAAAAGATAAAATAAAAGTGCATATTATTAGTAAGGCTGAGCTCGGGCGTGTTTGCAACCTGCACGTGCCGAGCCCGCCAGGAAATCGGCACTGCACAGCGCTAATCGAGGGCAGGGAGACATTTCTCAATCTGCGCAGCCGCAGATCTGGTAAATGTCTCACTGCTCGACTTCCTGGCGGGCTCTGCACATGCGGGTTTGCGAACACGCCTGAGCTCATCCTCAATTATGACCTATTATTGGTGCCTGTGTCAACAGGTTTTTGGGCATCAGTTTGAGATGCTTCTGAGACCATTCAGGATTCTTTGACAGGTGCATTCCTCCTGCAGTTTGCCTTATCCTATCTTGCATGTATTGTTCTGCAAACCATTTTGCATGCCTGTATTTGGGAATGCAACACCTTTTTGAAATGAATCAAAACTTTTTGATACAGACCTTTAGGCCCAGTTCACACTATTGCGATACGAGAACCCTGCGAAGCAACTGCGGGTTCCCGCATCGCACCCAACACCCATGGCAGTTCACACAGCCATATGCGAACTGCTGGGGAGTGTCATTATATGTTAAAGACACCCCCATTTCAGCTCGCATATCACACTGCGAACTGATAGATCGGACATGAATCGGATCGCATATGTGAAAAAAAGGGTCCTGTGCGTGTTTGGACCGAATGCGGTGCGATGTCAGCCATACTATCTGTATGGCTGACATTGCACCGCACAGACATCGCATGTAATGTGAACAGCAGAGTGCTGCAAATTACATGCGATGTCTGGCATCGCAATAGTGTGAACCGGACCTTAAAGTGTTTTATATGAAGTTTGCAAGTTTTTGCTTCTATAAGAATCCTTTGCTGTTAATTATATAGGTATATAGATTAACCTGTATAGGGACCTCTAGTTATGTCTGTTACCATCTTTTGAGCTAAGATTTCAGCCACATAGGCCGTTCATTTTTTATTTTTTTTGTTTTTTCGTTGAGTGTTGTATACCTCCCAACATTTTGAGATGGGAATGAGGGACACCTACTAGCAAACGTATGTAGGCATAGGACACGCCCCCTGCCACACCCCCTTAAAGGAGAATTAACCAACATAGTGCATTAAATCCACAAGGGCTTTTTTTTTTTCCATTACTATTCTTTTATGTTGTCTTTTAAAATTTACAAATGCAGCCATTTAGAATTTGGATAAAAGATTTAGCTCTGGGAAACACGTTTTGAAAGATCAAAAGTGCATTTATATACGACTATATGGATCAGACCAAAATGAGGGACAAATGAGGAGGAAAGCGGGACATTTCCCCAAATAAGAGACCGTCCTTGGAAATCAGGGACAGTTGGGGGAGCTGTGGTGTCGTGGTCTTGCATTGCGCGAAGGAGCGGTACAGCATATGTAGCACATGTAGTATATAGGAGTGTGTTTTTTACAACATATTAGTATGTATATCCAGATCTTTGTTTACACATACAGATAGAAAAAAATATGCATGTCATGTAATGGAAACGGCCATAATATTTTTTGACATAACTATACTGGCACCAAGCATAGAATGCAGATTCCCTGTTCAGGTTCAGATATTAAAAACCTTTTAGTATGTACTATTGAGTTCTTTATATAGGTGTGACATTATTGCCATTCATCTATTGATTTTTTTATTTTTATTTTTTTTCAGTATTACTGATCATCGATATGAAAAAGTTCCTTACTTTGTCTTTGGAGATTTTAACTTTCGACTGGATTTGAAGTCGGTAGTAGAGGTAAGATGTATGCCATTTGATGGATCTCTCTAGGCAATTGCTGTCTGGGGGATAATCTATTCTGAATGTGTTCTCTTCCTGCAAATTTCTGTTCAACAGTCTCAACATATTTAAAACCTACATGCAGTCTACATTGTGCTCCACTTAGAGAGGAACTGCAGTCTGCTCACATAATTTGTAATAATAAAAACGTGCCATTCTGAAGCTTCCCTCCAACTACTTTGCATATTATTTTATATATACTGGGATTCTGTACTTGCCAAATGTCCTGCAGAAATCTCCCTCCGCTGAGTCTGGCTGCAACCATTTTAAAGCGGAGGTCCACCCTAAAATAAAAAAACATACATTTACTTACCAGAAACCCCTGTTGCTAGGCAGTCTTCCTAATCTGCCGCTTCCTATTCCGTGGCGCTGTTCTGTCACTTCCTCCTCTTCGGCGTGCGGCCCCGTTGCCCTCTGGGACGTGTGTGTGTGTATGTCCCAGAAAACAGGGCCATTCACAAAGCGCAGCGCGATTCGCACATGCGCAGTAGGAAACAGAGTGAAGGCCTCGGGGGGGGGGGGGGGGGGGGGGGCGACATTGCGGGCTCACTGGACAGGTAAGTGCCCTTATTAAAAGTCAGCAGCTACAGTGTTTGTAGTTACTGATTAAAAAAATTAAAGGCTTGAACACCGCTTTAACTGTGGGCAGCTGAAGCTGCTGCCTGTTCACTTCCTGGATTTACACAGACACACAGGAGGCACACCTCCCAGCTCTGCAGCTCTCATTGGCCCTCTGACTCATCCCCCCCCCCCCTCCTGGCAAATGCTCACAAGAGAGAGAGAGCTGTGCATATCGTCATAAGCCTAGGCTAATGACCAGACAAGGAACCAGAAGTGGGCTGTATAAGGTATTAACTGGCAGAAAAAAAGTTTTACTATCCAAAGTTAAAACAACAACAAGGGCAGAAGATTTAATAGATGGAAAGATGAAAAAAATGGCCGAAGTTCCACTTTAAAGTGAACATGTAAGTCAAAAAGTAAGTATAAGCAGCTGGAGCGGGCCGCCATGAAAGCAAATGCAAATCTAGGCTAAGCACATGATCATTAAGTTAAGCTTATTCACGTAAGGATAACCCATCCAATATTTTCATTAGTAGTGTGTTTTTTTTTTTTTTTTTTTTTTTTTATCCACATATCCACATTTTTCTTTGTTTTTTTTAGAATTTGTATTGAAAAATTTAGTTCACAATGTCGAATATACAGGTTATCGCCTCTTAACCACTTTCCGCCCGCCCCAGAAACACGGTGGCATAGTGGTTTCAAAATCCTGACCGGACGTCATATGACGTGATCAGGATTTTGAGCCGCTGCGCGCCCCCGGGGGCGCGCATCGCTTCGATCGGAGACTCTTTACCACGTGATCAGCCGTGTCCAATCACGGCTGATCAGTGTAAATAGGAAGAGCCGGTGATTGGCTTTTCCTCACTCGCATCTGTCAGACGCGAATAGAGGAGAGCCGATCGGCTGCTCCTCTGACAGGGGGGGGTCTGTGCTGATCGATTATCAGTGCAGCCCCCCCGAGGATGCCCACACTGGACCACCAGGGATGCCCAGCACTAGGTATGCCACCCTAGACCAGGGATGCCAATCAGTGCCCAAAATGGATGCCAATCAGTGCCCACAGTGGGCATCACTGATTGGCATGCATTATTGTTTGGCACTGATTGGCATCCATCAGTACAATTTAATACAATACTACCTATCAGTGCCCATCCGTGCCGCCTATCAGTGCCCATCCATGCCCATCAATGCCACTTCATTGGTGCCACCTCATTGGTGCCCATCAGTGCCGCCTTATCAGTGCCCGTCAGTGCAGCCCCATCAGTGAAGAAGAAAACGTACTTATTTACAACGTTTTGAAACTGAAACCAAAAAAACATATTTTTTTCAAAGTTTTTGTTTTTTTTTCATTTGTTTAGCGAAAAATAAAAACCGTAGAGGTGATCAAATACCACCAAAAGAAAGCTCTATTTGTGGGGAAAAAAATGATAAAAATTTAATTTGTGTCCAGTGTAGCATGACCGCGCAATTGTCATTCAAAGTGCGACAGCGCTGAAAGCTTAAAATTGGTCTGGCCAGGAAGGTGTTTAAGTGCCCTGTATTGAAGTGGTTAAAGCGTATCTACAGCCAAAACTTTTCATTGCTTTGGGTAGACTGGGCAAGGATTAAAACTCCTGTTGGGTTTTACTGCCATTAGAGGATCTTTTAAAGAGTTTCATCAGTTCCCGTTGGGCATAAAGTCGGTACCTAGGACAGGAAGTGAGAGTAAATCTCTGTAAACAGAAGTAAAATGCAACATAGACAGAAGTTAAATGTTTCTTTTAAATATGGGAATGCTAGAACATAAATCAGCCTTTTATTGCTGTCCATTGCATTTTTCCTCACTTCCAGTCTGTTAAAACTTTGTTCAAAAACAGAAAGCGAGGGGAAATCTCACTCCTTAGCTGACCTCTGTAGCTGTGTGTACTGTGATGTAAGTCATCATCGCAACAGAGATTCTAAAGATCAGTCAGTTCCTAACAATTTACAAATGTTGCTGTTTATTTATATTAGAAGTCTAGCAGGCTGCCATGTTTCCACTGCCATCCAATATAATAGGGGATTACATACCTCCCAACTTTTTGAGATGGGCATGAGGGACACCTATCAGCAGAATTATGCGAGCATAGGACACGCCCCCTGCCACACCCCTTAACAGGAGAATTGTACAAAAAAAAAAGATTGGTTAAACCCACAAGTGCTTTTTTACCACTACTATTCCTTTATATTGGCTTTTGATACTTATAAATGCAGCCATTTAGAAATCAGATGAAAGGATTAGCACTGGAAAACACTTTTTGATAAAAAGTGCATTTTAAAAACGTCTATATAGATCAGACCAAAATGAGGGACAAATGAAGAGGAATGAAGGACAGGGGGACATTGCTCCAAATCAAGGACAGTCCCTCCAAATCTGGGACAGTTGGGAGCTATGGGGATCAGGTGTGCCTCCGTTATGAAATTTGAAGTTGAAAGACTTCACAACACCTGTGGCTACAGAAGTTAATGAGGGTGTTGCATAAGTAAATACTTTAAAGGTTTGTGTTAAAGTTCCATTAACTTTGGGGGGTAGGACTGATTGACTTATATGGACCACTTCTGTTTCCCCCAAAGATCCTAAAGATCCTACATTGCAAACCTTGCATGTCTGTAAAATGGTTGTTTGTTAGGCCTAGTTCATATGAGCTGCAGGTTGTAGATGAGCAGTATGTGCAACAAGCTTTTAGAAAGCTTTGAGAAGATTGCCAAAAACACAAATCTTAATTGGAGTGCTGACTGTAACTTTACACAAGCTGTTAGAAGACTTCAGAACTACTTGAAGCTTGTTAAGGCTGTTAGCTGCTTGTTTTAAAGTGACAATTAGCATTTATTAATAAAAAAAATAAAAAATAAAGCAATAGAACGTGCTCGGTACTTAAAAGGTAGCTCTACTTTCATGGGAAAAAATTTAATTAAAAAAAATATACGAAACAATACCAAACAAGCCATATTGCAATTTAATGTTTTTAAAAATTGTCTTTTTCAATTTGCAGCATTGCAATTTTGTTTTTGTTTTTTTATCTGCATCACTGATTTTCTTAAAGAATTAAAGAATATAGCAACTCGGAGGTGTTCTGTACACAATTTGTGCAAAATGTAATTTCCTGCTTATGTGATTGGCTCATTGTGTTTCCCAGAAATCTGCACTTAAGATAAAAGTCCAATTGTAGGCACCCACTGCAAAGGAAATGTAAGTTTTGGTGTGCTACTTCTCAAAATAGTCTAAAGGGATGTGGACACTGCAGCTTTCCTCATTAGAACACAGAAAGTGCATCAGCTGATTATTAGTGAACCAGACACTCCCATTCAGAATGAGTATGCAGCCGGTCTGGTGAAACACAGCGCTATTTATTGACCGCAACAAAAGATAGGAATCTGCTATAAAGTTTGGTAAAATCCTTGCAAAGAACATTGATAACCCAAAGGTTTTTTATTTTTTTATTTTGTTGTCTTTAACATAGCCACAGTGGAGAAAAGCTCCTGGAAGTGTCTGAATACATTCCCTGGAGTCTGTACTGCATGATAAAAATAGTGCCCACTGGGGAGTTAATTAATAATTATCTTTTGTTACCCCTTTCACACTCACAGCGGTCCCCCCGGGTGATCTAAGTACATTTCAGGGGTTTTACCAAGCTTTGTTGCAGATTCCTACCTTTTGTTGTTCAGAAGAAATTGATGTTTTTTTTTTTCTTTGTGTTCATGTTGCAAGTGCATGTGATTGATTTTAGAATTATCAATCAGCTGCTGAACTTGCAGGGTTCTAATGAGTAAAGTGACAGGTTTTGCATCCCTTTAGTAGAGATTTTGCTTTGGGAGTATCTCACCAAGAATTACATTTGCCCAAAATTTGACTTGTATCTTAGTGCAGACTCGTAGGCGAATCAGTGAGCCAATCGCACAACTAGGAAATTACATCTCTGGGGGGGGGGGGGGGGGGGGGGGGGCACGTAATGTACACAATTTGTGTACAGGACACCCTCAGGTTGCCATATTGCATTGCATTTTACAGCAAATTACAGAGCTGCAGATTGAAAAGGAAAGGTCATTTTTATTAGCAAATCGTTACAATAAGACTTGTGTAGTAATTGTATATGCTAGATTTATTTTTATTTTTTTATTTGCTTTTTTTTCCCCCACAAAAGTGGAGTTACCCATTAAAACTGGTTTCTTTAGAATTATTGACAATGGCTTTGCTTTAATAAACTATAATGTGTGTGCTGGAATGAAGACACCGTAAAGTGAGATATGGTCCTCTGTCCACTTTACTATTAGCATGTCCTTTGATGAAATAGCATTTTTAGTATCTGTCTTTTTATATAGTTCCTGGATCAATACTACAGATAATTGTTGACACTTTTTTTTCCTCTCATACACTTCATCTTGATTGTGTAATATGCGTTTAATTTATATTCCTTCGTTATCCAGACACATGGTGTGGATTACATTTTTAGATTTGTGATCCTGACATTGTACAGTGTTTTTTTTTTTTTTTTTTTTTTTTTTTTTTTTTTAAACCATTAAGACACACCTATACCTAATTTATCTATATTTTTTTAAACTAAAGAAAGAATACTTGCAATTATTTGTAGAATGTGAAAGTGTGATCGACTCTACAGTACTTCACCAGGACTTAAAGGGAAGGCTTAGCGTGTGTTCTGTGAGAATGTTTAGCATTTTTATGCATTTCCTTTAAAGCATTTTTAATGCGTTTTTCACATTTTAAATGTTTGCAGCTGGCATGTATTATAATATTGACCTTACATGAAAATGTCTGCTTATCTTGCAACCTCCTGGCCAACCAATGTAAAAAAGGCAACGTAAAGAAACAATTACTCACCGCAGTATCTAATGTTCTCACCAAGGCAATGGTGATGTTGCTGAGATGTACTACAGGAATCCTGGAAAGGTTTTTGAGTGTTTTATAAAGTTTCTTCCAAGGTTTTCATTGTATTGCTTTAAGTTATCATCATTTACATAATCTGGAGAGATGCAAGATTCAAAGGGTTTTAAATCTTCCGTATATACTCAAGTATAAGCCGACCCGAATATAAGCCAAGGCACCTAATTTTACCACAAAAAACATTGAAAACATATTGACTCAAATATAAGCCTAGGGTGGGAAATGCAGCAGCTACTGTAAGTTGAAAATAGGGTGGTCAATGCCCATTTGCAGCCCCACTGTGCCCATTTGCAGCCCCACTGTGCCCATTTGCAGCCCCACTGTGCCCATTTGCAGCCCCACTGTGCCCATTTGCAGCCCCACTGTGCCCATTTGCAGCCCCACTGTGCCCATTTGCAGCCCCACTGTGCCCATTTGCAGCCCCACTGTGCCCATTTGCAGCCCTACTGTGCCATCGGCATGTCCCACTGTGCCATCTCCCTGCTTCACTGTGTCCATCTGCACCCTCATGTACCTGATCTCCCGGCGCTGTGACATGCAGTCTAGTCGGCAGCCGTGCGGTGTACCGAAGCCCCGCCTTCTCCTCGTCCGTGATGGAACACTGATTCAGTTTCCCAGCAGTGAGTCAGTGTTCCACCTACCACGGACAAGGAGGAGGCAGGGCTTCGTTACACTGCACTGCCCCCGACTAGACTGCATGTCACAGCGCCGGGAGATCAGGTACATGAGGGTGCAGATGAACACAGTGACTCGAGTATAAGCCGAGGGGGCTTTTTCAGCACTGAAAAACTCAGCTTATACTCGAGTATATACGGTATGTATCTTTAGAATAGCTAATAATGGATGATCTATATCTCACTGTAGTCACTCTGCCTCCCCGACTGATCGCAGTATAACTTTTTTTTTCTTTGTTGAACCTTGACACACCTTGCTCACCCAGCACACACCTTAAGTTATTTCAAATAATTTTTCTAGGCCAAGCATAGCCAAAAAGAAGAGCGGATTAGCGAATGTACCTATACAAACAAGAAAATAATGTTACTCTGAGAGATATGGTTAAAGTGGTTGTAAAACCTTACAGACCACCTTTCCCTACAGGTAAGCCTATAATAAGGATTACCTATAGGTTCTGGAAAGATCTCCTAAACCTGTGCGGTTTCTATAGGGCCCGTGCCATTATCGTTGGCTCCCGTGCGCATGTGCGGGAGTGATGCGCACGGGACCCGACTTCCGGCCAGTCTCAGAGTCAGAGTCCACGGCCCCGGAAGGAAAAGGGGTGAAGATAGATGCTTCCACCAGCGAGGACATTGCGGGCTTCGTTTGCAAGTAAGTGCCAAAAATGAGCTAGTATGCAATGCATACTAGACCATTATGCTTTTACTTTGCAGGGGAATAAAGAGGAAGTAAAACCCATCAGGGTTTGCTTCCTCTTTAAACGCCTGCAGTATTCTGACTCTGACAGTAATTAACAGAACTAAACTGAATTTTCCTAGCAACAGTATAGAAGACAGTTCTAACTTATTATAAAAGTCACAGCTTTATTCCACTGGTCAGTGATTGATAGGGGAAAAAAGTTTGCCAGCAAATTTGGGGCCCTGAAAGAAAGCACAATAGTTCCCATCAGACAACAGATGAATGTGAAAAATGTTACTCTTACCAGACCAAGAGCTCCCTCATCTGGGTCTCCAGACATGTGCTCTGATTCCTTTACAGTGCTCAGACAGGGATAAGAAATTGCTTTGATGTCTTTCTTTCAATCCTGCTGAGATGTCCTTCCTTTCCTTCCTAACAAGCTGTAGGAATTCTCTGCTGTACAGTTTGACACCCTAATCACATCTCTCACCCTCCCAAGGAGAACGCTCCCAATCTCTGAGGCAAGGTGGGTAGTCTCTTTTCTCCCGATTGTGGTCAGCTATGGTAGGGTTCTGTTCAGCTAGCAGTAGCAGCCCAGTGTTCTTCCCCCCCCCCCCCCCCCCTACACACCTGCTTGCTTCAAGACAGTCCTCTTCTGAAAACTCACCAGCCTACAGACTCCTTCTTCTTGGTCTATTGCATCAGTCTTCTCCAGGATAAAATCAGACCCAGCCAAGATGGCTGCCTTATTCACATTAAACACTACATGGACAATCCATGCAAAGTGGTCTCCTTGAAGGTGGCTGCTGCTCTTCTGCAATAATGAATATTCAGTTTAATCCTGTCTACACTGCAGAAAGATAATGCAGAAGCAAAGGAAGAAGTTTATGAGCAGTTATTAGTTACAGTCCAGGTGACCTGGGACAAGGCTTTTTGTCTTGTCTATATGCAGGGACTTCCTTTGACAAGGCTGCTGTGTGCAGCCCAAAGCATCTGGAGTGTAGTAGCCCACGATCTGTTTTATGCCTCAACATATTCATTTTGTCAAGATGAAGGTTAGTTAAGGCCTAACTCCACTTTTCATGGCCCTTTGATTGGTTCATTTGGGCCTAGCTGGCCCAAACTAACGATTTGCCCTATTTGCTGGACGCTCTGTATTAACTGCTTGTAATTTCAATGCTGTGTGTAGCAATACAGTGCTGTGCCCTGGCCGTGGAACAAAAACTTCCCATCCCATTCGGACTGAGTAATTCTCAGCTAATTATGGGAAGCGTTTTTTTTTTATTCTATACATTTATTCTATGGAATAAATGATAGAATATATGAATGTATTATATGAAGCAATACAAAGATTCCCCTGATTGGCTGAAGTGAACATTGTAACGTCATCCACCTGTTTACTGTTGATGCAGTAATGTAAACTTTTTTTTTTTTTTCCATAAATAACCTTTTTTAGCTCATCGTGTTCCAGTTGACATTAATGATGGGAAAGTAGCAGTTTTATCCACTATGTAGAAATACGAACAAATTAACAGGACTTCATGGCTTTGTTACCCTGCACACCTAATCAATTGCTGGGTCCTTTACACCTCTTTAATTGGTGTCTATTCTGCTCTGCACTGGAGATTAGTGTACCTGAAGCCTGGCTTTATTATTCCCCTAATCACAGCTACAGCAGCTGTGTTTGTTCTGCAGGTTCATACTTTTTGTACCTTTTATTTATGGTTGTTTTGGACAATGCTGACATGATGCTAATTAGCTTACTGTAAATCTCCCACTGTTCCAGATCAGGGGAATTGTTTCATGATCGAAAGGGACAGCCCTATTTCTTTTACGAGTTTTCTTTCATCCTCTTGAAACAATTAGTATATTCTAATTCTAATGTGCGTCCAATTTGTGTTTTATATTTTTATTGCCTTACGTTTTCCTATTTTTAAAGGGACATTTCACTAAAATATATACATAGATTTTTAGCAGTTGCTGATAGATTTGCTTGTTTCCTGTATTGCATTAGAGTTCCCAGCATTTCTCCTGCTGCTTTCCCTGTTCTTTAAAAAAAAAAGAGATTATGAGACCTGATTAGGGCTATAACAGGTTCTTGCATCAAGTGGTGGTTACTGCTGTTTGGGGGGGGGTGGTAGTTTTGTGGTCCTTTAAAAGCTCAACATCAGCTCTGCATTCTTAGGCCAGCCCTAGATGGTTCAAATCTCGGCCGGTTCTGCAGGAACCAGCTGAGATTGGAACCGTGTGTGGGCAGGCGGTACACAAGTTTATCAATCAACTTCAGTACAACCAGCCTGCCAGATTCCATTGCGATTATCACTAGCAGCTGCTACAGCCGCTAGCAATAATCACTGTCTTCTCCCTGTGGGGATGGCTTTCCCCACCTGCTCCTGCCCCCCTGCTGGGAGAAGACAATTGCTTGGCAGGAGGGATTTCCCTTTTCAGCACTGCCTATGTTGATGGAGAAATCATGTGAATTTCCTGTGGCCCCCTGCTAGAACTCTCCGAACAGTGCTCTCCGCCGTTGGTCTGCTGCTGATTTTCCACAAAACATAATGCAGCAATACATGGGGTAAAATTATAAGCCATATAAAGTACGTCTAAACTGGTAGATGGATGAAAAAATTGTTTATTGCACTGAGAAAATGAACAACCCCTGCACAGTTCTGTATAGGATTGTGGAATCTAAAAAAACAAATGCAGCAGTCATACAGCAGTGCCCCAGATGATGTAAATTATATGACGAAACACGCGTCGGGTGGACAGGACGTGCTGACGTCCTCACGTTTTGATCTTCTGAGCGAATGGGCATTCGCAAGCCCGGCCGGTTGCCCGTGCTATATTAACACTAATATTTTGTAAGTATAACTTTGAATTTTCTACATTAAATATTCGTTTCAGTATTACACTATGGAAAGTTCCTTTGTCTTTGTCTCTGAATTTTACCTGACGCAATATCGTGAGTCCTTGGATTTCCCCACTACCGGTTCACTGGTTGCAGTGTGTTCCAGTATCTGACACCCCGGACCTCCATGGAAAAGGGCCCTGGTGTTAGCACTCGGTGGTGGAAGATTGCACTTATACCAGACATCCCAGCTATTCACATCATTAGCTAGAGTGTTTATCGACTTTATTAGGTTGCTTGTTGCTTTATATTTTTCAAATTGCACATTTATTTTTTGTCGCTTTTTCCAGATCTTGTCACTATATGTTCATAATTACCATTTTTTTTCAGTAACATTGTGTTATATTTTGTCACCAATCTATTTTGGGTCACACTTATGTACCTATATTTATTATTTTTTAACACTGGTTGATCACTAGTTTCACTGTCAGCGCAACTAATTTATTTTTCTTCTTTGCATTCTATGTGTGTATCTCGTATATTAGTTGCTGCTTCGTAGTTTAGGATTTAATATTTTTTGTTAGGATCATGGTATTTTTCCTCATTTTCCATACAGCATAAAGTATCAAAATATAAATGTTTAAATTGTTTTTTTTTTTTTTTAAAGCAAAGCGGTACTACACAGAAACTAGTTGGGGAGGATGGTAAGATGTCAAAAGTAAACTACCTGACTGTCGGAAACCATGAAATCAGACCAAGACAGAAGTACAGTAAAATCACACTTGTT
This sequence comes from Lithobates pipiens, assembly GCA_037367395.1. Classification (NCBI taxonomy): domain Eukaryota; kingdom Metazoa; phylum Chordata; class Amphibia; order Anura; family Ranidae; genus Lithobates; species Lithobates pipiens. The sequence goes on from JAZDVW010002555.1 coordinate 29,806, forward strand.
TAATAATAAAAGTAAATAGAACAAACATAGTCAAAACATAGCCATAGTTCAGAAACCGGAACGGATAGTCAGACAAGCCAAACGTCAGGGAGCCGGAGATGAGCGTAGTAAAATGGCAAGCAGGATCTGAAGCCAGAAGGGATGTCAGCAAAGCAAGTCTTTAAACAGGAGAGCAGGAGATAGTCTCTCTGATGTTGACCAAGGTGAAGGCAGAGATCCACTGGGCTGAACTGCGTAAGTAGGCAGGACTGATGAGCAGGATATCAACAGCTCAGTAACTGTCCAGCTCGATGGCAGCACAAAGTAAGCTCGGCTCCATGGGTCTGCAATATGACACTCTGCTGGCTGCTGGTGAGGTGCTGGGGCTGATCGTGAGGCAGGGCCATGCAGAAATGACTAGATGTAAACACTGTAATCCACACTGAAACAGTGGAGCCAGGAGAACCGAGCAAAGCACCAAGATTCGAGCATGATGGTGACGTCAACAAGCTGCGCCCAGGTGTGGAGAGATGGAAGCCTCGTTTTTGGGTGGTGAACCGCAAGCTTTGGTTGCCGTGACTGACATGTTTTGCACGCATGCACTTTGTCAAAGTCACAGAGTAATGGCAACAGCGGTATTTAAATTAATTGAACTGGAAGGGGAGGGGACAATGGTCGCCAGCTTGGAATATACTATTAACCCCTCTCAACCCTATGACTAGCTATATATATTATACCAAGTGCTTTTGAGCCTCAGTCAGACTCGTGTATTAAATAAATATAGTATTGACTGGGAAGCACATATCATTTGTATGTACTCTCGCTTACATAAAAATTGTTAAATAATGAATTAAAAAATAATGATGAATATATATATATATATATATATATATATATATATATATATATATATATATATATATATATATATATATATATATTAAAAAAAATTATATATATATATATATTTCTTCATTCTCCAGCATGCTTATCCAACAGAGACCGGCTTATCGCCTGGCTTCTGTTGGACAGACTGGCATAAACACCGCCCAAATGCCGGCAGTTTTTTTGTTGTTTTTTTTTTTTTTTTTTAATCGGCCAAGGTCTTTCGACATTCAGCCCATGTGTATCGCTTTTAGTCAAGTCCATCTAAACCTACTAGGTGCATTTAACACTCCCTTCTCCCGAGATTGACAGCATTGCTGCCCAAGGGTGCCTCCATCCAGAGTGAAGGCACCCTAAGACAGGAACGTTGTTGTAGGCCAGATCCCCAGGTGGAAACAAAATCTAAAAACAGAAAACAAGTGCAGCTGCCACATATAAGGATTTGTAGGCAGCAATATATTACTGCCACCGTAACTTCTATCATCGTGGTATCAAGTCGAGTGTGGGATTTAAAAATAACAAACATTCTTACTCCCCTATGTAAATGCAGCATCAATCCAATGCTGCAGCTGTCCCCCACTTGCTCCACACCAAGCACTGAGTGATCAAGGACTGCTGATCGCTCAGTTCTCAGGTCCTCACTGAGCACAGAGATCTGCCCCCCTCGCCTTGAGGCAATTCAGTTCGCGTTGTGCTCTATACAAATAATTTCATTCATTCATTCAGCTCACTGAAGCCATGGACTGTGGAGGCGGGGGCGCTAAGAGGCTGAGCCAGATGCTGGCCCAGCATCTGGGTGAATCCCGACTTTAAAGTCGGGGTCCCTCCCAGAGCTTGGATTGGCTGAGTGACTTCAGCCAATGGCAGAGTTTAGCCCGCTGTTGTCTAAATTTGGGTCACAGAAGTGCAGAACTAAATGCACTCCTCTGATCCATAGGAAAAGTTTGGCCAAAAGAGCTTAGTTCATACGTGTTCTCCTTTTTTAACGTTTCTGTACAAATAGGAAACCTGTTTTAACATGGTGTGTCAGTCCGGAATGAAAGATTTTAAAAGCTCTCGAAGGAATTGATTGCCCATGTTGTTCATTTTGTTTAGTTATTGGAAATTTGTAAATACTTTTTATATAGATATTGTTTAGTTACACTTGTGCTTCTTTTCCCCCCAGCTGTTGAAAAGAATGGCAAAGCTGTGCATTGCGGATGAGTGACAAGTGCTTTATTTGTGGTTTCAGTAATTTGTTTTTATGTGCCTCGGTGGAAAATCCATCTAAACTGTTTTTCATAGAAAATGCTTTGGACACCTTTTCAGGAGTGCACTATAGTTCCCGTGAGTGCAGCCTAGAGTTTTTGTTGGGACTCTTTTGTTGTTCCATAGAGGCTGTGTGGGTGAAATATATCAACATCTCACTGCCAGTGACCAAATCAATGAGCGTCTGTCAATCACAGAGGAAGAGCGGCTTACATTGCCTGCTTCCCACTGAGACTATTGAAGACCACACAGGCTTGTGCAATCTGCGGAATTAGCCAGTGTGGCGTACCCTCAAATTCCTTATTAAAAATGACAACCTGTTTTTCTTGACCCCCCCCCCCCTTGACTTAAGTGTGACTAAAGGCAAATTTTTTGTTTTGGTTAAAGTGGAGAGGGATTAGAGCACCTGTCAGTTTTTATTGATGTCTGTGCCCCCGTTAGGGAGATTCTCTTTGTCCTGTTTATCGTGTTTGAAAGTAACAGAAAATACCAAATTTTGGGTTGACAACCAAACGTTAATAGGGCAAATATTCCAATGGTGACACGCCAGGATTCCCTCATTTTTGAAGGCATTAACTCTCACTTCCAATTTGGCTTTGAGAACAGAAGTGAAGGGAACCTGACTAAGTTATAATCCTCCTTTACTAAAACGAAAGAATGAAATGAAAAATAAAAAATGTGGTCCACAAAGGTCCTTTTAAGGACTGGTATAGGTGTACTATTTGGTGTGCAGTATATCGGGGTGTAATACACGTATAAACTTTACACTGTTAATATTTGCTTCATGATCCCATTGTGATAAAGGGAAGCAGTCTGTAAAGCTGATTCTAGTTGGCAATGAGCATTGTGGACATTTTAAAAATGTATACCTCTCTTTGGATGCAAAGTAAATAGAAAATGTTTTGACTTTCTTTATACGAGACAGATACAGCCAGTTAAAGCGGTTGTATAATCTTTTTTATAACTTTAATGTATAGGTAAGCCTATAATGAGGCTTACCTGTAGGTAAATAATCTCCTAAACCTATATGGTTTAGGAGATATTCCCCTCGCAATAAGCCGCTGACTGCAGCGGCGCATGCGCACAGGGGATTCTCGGCTGAAAGCCCGGCAGACGCCAGAAATAAATCTTGCGAGCATACGCGGGAGTGACGATATCTGCGGCTCCGGCCACTCGCAGCGCTGGAGCCTCGATACCCGGGAGACACGCCGAGGGAACATGTCAGCTCCCTCGGCGTGGATCAGGTGAGATGTCGGGGCCTTGTTCTAAGGTAAGTATTTCGTAATGAGCTAGTATGCGGTACATACTAGCTCATTATGCCTTTTCCCTTGCAGGTGTAAAAAAAAAGTCAGCGGGTTTACTCCCACTTTAAGGATTGGGTTCTAGCTTCCAATAGTTTAAGAATATTCTAAAGTGAATTAGCTGGTAAATTAAACCTCTATGCTCAGGGGGTTATGATGTACTCGCACACAGACTACAAGGTATGTAGGTTTATGTCTTTGGGTATACAAGTTGCAATCAAAATTACACCATTTGTTTAGTGAGATTTGGTTAAATTAAGTGGAATATATGGTATAAGGAGGTTTCTGAAAAGACCTATGCTGTAGTCAAAAGGCTTTATTGACCAACATACAGCAATCCATACATACAATCCATCCATACACACAATCCATACATACAAAGAAACCAAAACAAGTTCAGAAATGAAGTTATGTGTAATAAAATGGAATGACAAGGGGGAAAAAGTATTGAACACACCAACTGAAATACTTCATACAAAATCCTTTGTTGGTAATGACAGCTTCAAGACGCCTCCTGTATGGAGAAGCTAGTCGCATGCATTACTCGGGTGTGATTTTTGCCCATTCTTCCACACAGTCTTCAAATCTTGAAGGTTCCGTGGGCCTCTTCTATGGAAAGAACTAAAGATCAGAGTTCATAGATTTTCTTTTGGATTCAAATCAGGTGATTGGCCAGGCCATTCTAGCAGCTTTATTTTCTTTGAGAGTTTCCTTGGCTTTGTGTTTGGGATCATTGTCTTGCTGAAATGTCCACCCTCGTTTCATCTTCATCATCCTGGTAGATGGCAGAGGATTTTTATCAAGAATGTCTTGGTACATTTTTCCATTCATCCTTCCTTCATATGAAGTTTGCCAGTACCGTATGCTAAAAAGCCCCACACCATGATATTCCCACCTCCAAACTTCACTGTTGGTATGGGGGTATTTTTGTGTGATCTGCAGTGCCATTTGACCTCCCAAACATGGTGTGTATTACGGCATCCAAAGAGTTCAATTTTGGTCTCATCTGACCAGACTATATTCTCCCAGTATTTCACAGGCTTGTCTAAATGTTGTGAAGCAAACTTTAAACGAGCTTCAACATGCTTTTTCTTCAGCTATGGAGTCCTGCTTTGCGAGCATGCATACAGGCCATGGTGGTTCAGTGAATTATTTTGTTTTCTTTGGAACAATTGTACCTGCTATATTCAGGTCTTTCTGATGCTCTCCACAAGTGCTCCTTGGCTCTTGGACAACTCTTCTGATAATTATTTTCACTCCTCTGCCAGAAATCCTATGAGGAGCTCCTGGTCATCGTCCGTTTATGTTGAAATGATGTTCTTTCCTCCTTCCAGATTAAGGCCCCAACAGTGCTCACATGAACAATCAGAAGTTTAGAAATTCTTCTGTAACAAATGCCATTAGTATGTTTTGCAGCAATAAGGTTGCAAAGGTCTTTGCTTTTACCCATCATGAGATGTTTCTTGTGTAAGGCCTCATGCACACGAGACGCAGATGAAACCTCTGTTAAAAAAAAGCTGAAACGCGCGTTTAGAAACGCGCGTTTTGCCGCGTTTGCATGTCGCGTTTAGACGCGTTTAGACGCGTTTAGACGCGTTTGCGTTTAGACGCGTTTATAAAGATAACATCATGTAGACCCTCCCCAAGCTCTCAAAGCATTTTTTTAAACTATTTCTGCTATTTTGATCAGAGTGAGCAGCAGCAGCATAGAGAGCAGTTGTACACTTGCATTTGCCGTGTCACTTGCCACGGCACCTGCCACAAGTTGTGGATTGTCCACTTGCCACGTCACTTGCCACAAGTTGTGGATTGTCCACTTTCCACATCATCTGCCATGCCACCTGCCACAAGCTGTGGATTGTCCACTTGCCACGTCACCAGCCACATCACCTGCCACAAGTTGTGGATTGTCTACTTGCCGCGTCACTTGCCACATCACCTGCCACGTCACTTGCCACGTCACCTGCCACAAGTTGTGGATTGTTCACTTGCCACGTCACCTGCCACAAGTTGTGGATTGTCCACTTGCCACGTCACTTGCCACAAGCTGTGGATTGTCCACTTGCCACGTCACTTGCCACGTCACCTGCCACGTCACTTGCCACGTCACCTGCCACGTCACCTGCCACAAGTTTTGGATTGTCCACTTGCCACGTCACTTGCCACGTCAGCTGCCACGTCACTTGCCACGAGATGTGGATTGTCCACTTTCCACGTCATCTGCCATGCCACCTGCCACAAGCTGTGGATTGTCCACTTGACACGTCACCAGCCACATCACCTGCCACAAGTTGTGGATTGTCCACTTGCCACGTGACTTGCCACATCACCTGCCACGTCACTTGCCACATCACCTGCCACAAGTTGTGGATTGTCTACTTGCCGCGTCACTTGCCACTTCACCTGCCACGTCACTTGCCACGTCACCTGCCACAAGTTGTGGATTGTTCACTTGCCACGTCACCTGCCACGTCACCTGCCACAAGTTGTGGATTGTCCACTTGCCACGTCACTTGCCACAAGCTGTGGATTGTCCACTTGCCACATCACTTGCCACGTCACCTGCCACGTCACTTGCCACGTCACCTGCCACAAGTTTTGGATTGTCCACTTGCCACGTCAGCTGCCACGTCACTTGCCACATCACCTGCCACGTCACCTGCCACAAGTTGTGGATTGTCCACTTGCCACGTCACTTGCCACATCACCTGCCACGTCACTTGCCACGAGATGTGGATTGTCCACTTGCCATGTCACTTGCCACGTCACCTGCCACGTCACTTGCCACGTCAGCTGCCACGTCACTTGCCACAAGATGTGGATTGTCCACTTGTCACATCACCTGCCACATCACTTGCCACATCACCTGCCACAAGTTGTGGATTGTCCACTTGCCACGTCACTTGCCACATCACCTGCCACGTCACTTGCCACAAGATGTGGATTGTCCACTTTCCACATCACCTGCCATGCCATCTGACACAAGTTGTGGATAGTCCACTTACCACGTCACCAGCCACATCACCTGCCACAAGTTGTGGATTGTCCACTTGCCACACCACTTTCCACGTCACCTGCCACGTCACCTGCCACAAGATGTGGATTGTCCACTTGCCACGTCACCAGCCACATCACCTGCCACAAGTTGTGGATTGTCCACTTGCCACGTCCCTTGCCACGTCCCCTGCCACGTCACCTGCCACAAGTGGATTGTCCACTTGCCACATCACTTGCCACATCACCTGCCACAAGTTGTGGATTGTCCACTTGCCACGTCACCTGACACAAGTTGTGGATTGTCCACTCGCCACGTCACTTGCCACATCCCCTGCCACAAGTGGATTGTCCACTTTCCACGTCACTTGCCACTTCACCTGCCACGTCACTTGCCACAAGTTGTGGATTGTCCACTTGCCACATCACTTGCCACCTGCCATGTCACTTGCCACAAGTTGTGGATTGTCCACTTGCCACGTCACTTGCCACAAGTTGTGGATTGTCCACTTGCAATTGCAATTGTTTAAAATATTTTTCTAATGGTTTTTCATCATTTGCAATCATTTTTGAGATTTTTAATGTAAAAAAAAAGGTCACCTTTAAAAACGCATATAAACGCAAACGCGGCTAAACGCGATAGCGGCGTTTTGCCGCGTTTTGCGTCTGAAACGCAGAAATTTTTGTTTCTGAACGCATTTTTTTGCTTCTGGAAAAACGAGATTAAACGCAACTGCATATAAACGGAAAAAAACGAGACTGTGTGCATGGACACATAGGAAAACATTGAATGAGTTCAGGTGCAGTTGAAAAAACTGTCCAACTGCATCTGAACGCGCGTTTAACTGCGTCTCGTGTGCATGAGGCCTAATACCTTGGTAACATGACACCTTTTTGTAGGCCTTCAGTTGAGACTGACCCGATATGCACACTAGAGCTCATAAACGGCCGTTCTGAAAGTCTGATTGCTGGCAGGAAAACGCTGCTTTAAAAATGTGATTTTATCAGCGTTTTGCATTGCCGTTAATGCACGTTTAGCAGCGGTAGCTTTTAGCCGTGTTTCTCTGCCTCTATTCAAAATAAATCCCTATGGGAGCCCATTGATTTGAATAGAAGTAGCATCATGATCTGACTTGCGGTGCATCTTGCGTGCTGAGGATGAAGGGGAACCTCCGCCAAAATATAAAAAAAATTGGCATGGGGTTCCCCCCCTCAGACGATACCAGACCCTTCAGTCTGGTGTGGATTTTAAGGGGGACCCCCTTTGTCAAAAATATGGTGACCCCACCCCCTTATGACGTCACCGTCCCATCATGCTCCCGGGTGTTGACCACGCCCAGTGCCAATATAAGTCGTTGCGCACCTGGCATTACAGCGGGAGACAGCACAGTGTCCACATCTGAAGAAGAGCAGAGGGAAGAAGACGACAGAGAAGACCAGGCCACTGCTTACAAAAGAGCAGAAGATAGTGAAGGAGCCCGGCAGAAGACAGCTGGAGAAGAACCGAGGAAAGAGCGGAGAAGTCAGAAGAGACCCCCGGAGCTGCCTAATAAATTACTTTAAAAACCTGTGTAGTGTTTTATTTTTGACACTTTTTTTCTCCAGGTGAATGGGTAGGGGTACAATGTACCCCATATTCATTTACGTAGGGTGGGGGGGTGGGACCTTGGGGGTCCCCTTATTAAAGAGGGCTCCCAAATTCCAAAAGCCCCTTGCTCACAGACCCCGACAACCAACGGCCAGGGTTGTCAGAAAGAGGCCCTTGTCCTCATCAACATGGGGACAAGGTGCTTTGGGGTGGGGGGGGGCACAGCGCCCCCCCTGTCCCGATGCACCTACCCCCATGTTGAAGGTATGCGGCCTGGTACGGTTCAGGATCGCTCATCCCCACCCTCTTTCCTGACTGGACGGGCTGCCTGCTCGGATAAGGGTTTGGTATGGATTTTGGGGGCACCCCCACGCTGTTTTTTTGGCGAAGGGGCTTTCCCTTAAAATCCATATCAAACCGAAGGGTCTGTTATCATCCGAGAAGGGAACCCCGTGACAAACTTTTTTTTTTTTTTTTTTTTTTTTTTTTTTTTTTGCATTTTGGTGGTGGTTCCCCTTCATCCCCAGAACACAAGACGCACCACAAGTTGGATCATGATGATCCGACTTCTGGTGCGACTTCTATTCAAATCAATGGGCTCCCATAGGAAATGTGTGCATGGTTACATAGGATAACACAGAGTGGAGTTTATGGGCTTTTAAAAAAAAAACGCCAAAAAAAAGCCATTTATAAGCGCCAGTGTGCATGGAGCCTATACCAGCTAATATTTTCACTGACAAAGGGCAGGATTGCTTTCTAATTACTGATGGATTTAAACTGGTGTCTTGGCTTTCTATGCCTTTTTGCACCTTCCTTTCTTTATGTGTTCAATACTTATTCCCTGTGTCAACACATTTTATTACACGTGACTTAATTTCTGAAAGTATTTGTTTTTCTTTCTTTGTATGTATGGGTTGTTACCGACGTGGTGAAAATGCAAGATCAATAGAACCTTTTGAAATATATTTATTGAGGAAAAAAGGGTTCAATATTTTATTTTACCCACTGTATAGCAATGATCTATAGTAGGTTCTAGCAACCAACCAGAATCCAGATTCACTGATGTTTCTCCACTGTTGTACTCTGATGTGATCGCTGGTAGCTTTAGATTACTACAGATATTCACTAACCAGATCTTCTGTCTCTCAGGTGCCCAAATGATTAGATCTTGCTACTTTAATTTCTGTCCAACGCACTCCACACACATATATCATTATAAAGATGTCATACTCTCACAGCCTTATTCATTGTTTTATTAAATGTATTTTTTGGTCCAGCTGGAAGAACAATGACCTGGCCACTGAGCTTCGTCATGACCATGGCCCTGGGGAAGAGTTTGGAACTATAAAACGAAATGTGTTGAGAACAATCTGATTGAAATATCAGTCTCAAGTGGACAAACCCTTTAAACAAAGGCCAAAATGCTAATTTTTATGGGCCATGGTACAGAATTGACTCACAAGAAAAAAAAAAAAAAAACATACAGCCCTGACTGTGAAGTTACATCAGGTATTTAGCGGTCAGGTTAATTGATTCACCTGCTGATAAAGAATCACTGAAGCCGGCACGCCACCAGATTTCTGTTTAATGAGGTTTAATTCAGCATTTAGTCATTCCTTGTATTTAACAACTGGTGCACAGGCTGCTCTCGATCTTTTCTTACCCTGGTCTATTGTGACACTAATGGGATTATTAGCACCATACACGATTCTGTACATTCCTGTGTCACTTGCATTAGTAGTACTATTTTACATTACAATGAATAACTCCTGATTACTGTCCAAGGCGCCCTAAAGCCATGTTTCTACTCATTGATTCCTCCAGCTCGGCAAGCCTAGTTAACCTTCTGTGTTATATGAGCTATATTACTGGAAAGTGTAGCATTTCTGTGCTCACTTTCACTTGAGCTGTTTGGACTAATGTTGCTTTTGACTGCATTATGTTTGCAGTCAGTGCTGGTATTTAGGGATGTCTAACCCTTTCTCTAAGGCAGAGAACCGGGGGCAAGGAAAGGTGTGGAGGTTATGCCCATAGGAACATTTTGAATTTGTAGTAATTTTTCTAAAGCAACTTGATCTGTATATATGTAAAAAAAAAATTACAGCTGTGCATTCTCATATAATTTATAAATAGGCTCCCACCTGTGGAAAGCTGGCCAAACATGTCTGAACGCACAGTCACTTTATAATTTTCTTAAGATTTACCAACAACTATGTGGTGTGAGCGCCAACAATTCCAGTTATAAAGTCAGAACATGAAGGTGAACTCAGAATGTGCTGTAACATAAAGTGGCCAGCTTGAGAGTCTATGCACATTGTCGTAAAAAGTAGGTAGCCTTTGCATGCCCACTAATTACCACAAGTTCTGGGATCTATGGAGTATGTTGGACCTGCTTTGTTTTGAGCCATGGCACGTCAAAGTTTGTGCCTGCACTGTTGGGCGGCCTGCACTGTTGGGCGGCCTGCACTGTTGGGCGGCCTGCACTGTTGGGCGGCCTGCACTGTTGTGCACAGCATGTTGTTGTAGCCAAAGCCTGAAAGTACACAATGGGGATGTTCCTAAAAGCCCCACCTCTGAAGGGGTGCCTGTTTTTAGGACGTTTCACCCCCCCATCCCTTGTTAAATTTTTATTTCAGCAATATTATACAGTCAACAGTCCTTCCTCTGCAATTCCAAACTGAAATAGTAAATTGTCACTAGCCAGGCAGGATCAAACCTGTGTTGCATCTCCTGGCTTTTACTTGGTTTGGCTATCCATTACAGAATCACAAAGGTTATATGCTGCACACTGGTAAAGTCAGTAGTAGTAGTGGTATGCGTGAGGAAAAGTAGATAAATTGGAGGATGATGAATAAATTATTAAAACTTGCTTCCATATAAACAACGAATTAACCTTTTCTATGTGGCCATAGATAAAGTGCACAGTCTATATCAGCGGTCTCCAAACTGCAGCCGGGGACCAGATGCAGCCCTTTGCTTGCTTTGATCCAGCTCTTGGGTGCCATTTTATTTACTGACACCAATGAAGGGCACAATTCCTCCCAATGACACCAATGATGAGACACAATTCCTCCAAATAAAACCAACAATGGTGCCCAGTGACACCAGTGATGGGGCACAATTCCTCCCAATGACACCAAAAATGGGGCCCAATGATGGGGCACAATTCCTTCTACAGACACCAATGATGGGAGATTGTTTATTTCCACTGATGCTGGGACAATTTGTACTCCTGATGACCACAGTCCGGCCCCCGCTTAATTTTCAAGGACAGCAAACCGGCCCTTTGTTTAGAAAGTTTGGAGAGACCTGGTCTAAATGAACGGTCATTTGTGAAGTCTCCTCAAGTGGCAAACAATAAATGGAGGGCCCAGCACTGATGTAAACCTGCTCAAGGTTCACATACCAGCTGGAAGGCTCCCTGGGACCAGCTGTTGGTGCCCCACGGTGAAGGCACACTTCAGTGCGGTGTAGAGTAAAGCTGGAGCCCACTAGGAAGGTGGCCCCTCCATAGGTTGGAGACAAGGCAGCAGGCTTAGGGAGTGGATGCAGCCATTCTGGTGGCCCATGTCAGAGGAAGGAAGGGACCAGGGGGGGCTCTCTCGTCAACCAGATAACACATTTATATTATAAAAGTACCATTTCAGTGTCTGCAGATGACACGAAGCTATGTAGTGAAATAACATCCGTACAGGATGTCTCCAACTTGCAAGCCGAACTCAATGCACTGTGTAATTGGGCAACTGTGTGGCAAATGTGTTTTAATGTTGATAAATGTAAAGTTATGCAATTGGAGGGATAAGAATATGCATCCATCATACATACTGGGGGGGGTGGGGGGTGGGTACAACTGGGCTAATCCATGGTGGAGAAGGTCCTGGGGGTTTTGGTAGATCATAGGCTCAATAATATGCAATGCCAAGCTGCGGTTTCCAAAACGAGCAAAGTCCTTTCTTGTATTAAGAGAGGCATGGACTCCAGAGAGAGAGATTTCTTATTATACACGATTTAAATAGCGACAACAGTTTACGCATCACTTTACAATGTAGCGGGGGGTACAGTTCAATACGGAAGGGACAGGAGGGCCCTGCTCATAGAGCTTACATTCTAAATGGAGAAGGCGGTGGTACAAAAGGTAATAGATGCGGGGAATGATTTAATGGGGTGGCTCGGGTACATTAGTTAGGTTGGTGTGGGATAGGCTTCCCTGAATAAATGCATTTAAGGTGGACAGGTTGGGGGCTGATCGGATATACAAGGACAGGGAGTTCCAGAGGATGGAAGAGGCTCTGGAGAAGTCCTAAGGGCGAGCATTAGAGGAGGTATCAAGGGAGCTAGAGAGCAGAAGGTCCTTGGCGGAGCAGAGGTGACGATTTGGGTGATATCTGCAGATGAGGTTGGTGATGTAGCTGGGGGCGATGTAATGGCCTTGTATGTTGTGGTTAGCATTTTGAATTTTATACGATGGGGTAGGGGAAGCCAGTGAAGGGATTGTCAGAGAGGGGCGGCTGTCATGGATCAGTTAGGTGTATTAGTCTAGCAGCAGCATTAATAATAGACTGAAGGGGGGATAGCCTGCATAAGGGTAGGCCATTAAAGAGAGAGTTGCAGTAGTCAAGGTGGGAAAAAAAATCAAGGAGTGAATAAGTTGCTTTCTGGTGTCATTAGTCAGGAAGGGTCGAATTCTGGAGATGTTGCAGAGGTTAAGGCAGCATGATTTAGCCAGTGATTGGATGTGGGGGCTGAAGGAGAGGTCAGAGTCGAGGATTACACCCAGCACCCTGGCATGTGTGGAGGGACCAATGGTTGTGCTCTTGATCTTCATTGTAAAGTCATGGGGGGTGGACTGGGAAGGAGGAAATATAACAAGCTCAGTTTTAGAAAGATTGAGTTTGAGAAAGTGGTGTGACATCCATACCGATATGTCATTCAGTAAATTTCACATCCGTGAGGAGATCGAGGTGGTGAGTTGAGGAGTGGAGAGATAGATCTGGGTGTGATCGACAGAGGTAGTATTGGAAGCCATGGGAGGCTATAAACTGGCCCAGGGAAGAGGCATAGAGCGAGAATAGGAGGTGCCCAAGGACAGAACCTTGGGGTGCCCCAACAGAGAGAGGAAGAGGAGATGGAGTTGTAAGTGACACTGAAAGTGCGTTGAGATAGACAAGAGGAGAACCAGGATAAAACAAAATCACAGAGGCCAAGGGAGTATAGTTTGCTGAAGAGGAGCAGGTGGTCAACTGCGTCGAAGGCAGCATAGAGGTCTAATGACGCGTACACACAATTGGAATTCTCGACGGAAAAAGCTCTGATGGTTTCCTGATGGAATTCCGCTCAAGCTGGCTTGCCTACACACGGTCACACCAAATTCTGATCGTTTAGAACGCGGTGACGTACAACACGTACGACTGGACTAGAAAAAGGAAGTTCAATAGCCAGTAGTCAATAGCTTCCATCTCGTAGCTGAATCTGAGCATGCGTGATTTTTGGCGTGTCGGAATTGCATACACACAATCGGAATTTCTGATAGAAAGTTTTTCCGTTGGGAAAATTGAGAACATGCTATCAATTTTTGGCTGATGGAAATTCGGACACCTAAATTCCGATGGAGCATACACACGGTCGCATTTTCAGATGAAAAGCCCTCATCTGTCTTTTTCTGGCCGGAATTCCGCTCGTGTGTATGCAGCATTAGAGTATGAGTATGGAGTAATGGCCATTGGTTTTAGCAGTTAGTAGGTAATTGGCGAGTTTTAGTAGGGCAGTTTCAATGAAATGTTGTGGACGAAAGCTGGACTCTAGGGGGCCATAAGGTTGTTGTCCGTGAGGTAGCAACTCATTCGGTCATGGACAAGGCGTTCGAGGAGCTTGGAGGCAAATGGGAGCAGGGAAATGGACCTTAATCATTATGCCCCTGTACAAATCATTCCTAAGACCTCATTTGGAATATGCACTTCAGCTTTGGGCACTAGTTCTCAAAAAGGATATCAGGGAACTGGAGAAAGTGCGGAGAAGGGCAACCCAACTGATGAGAGGCATGGAGGAACTCTGTTATGAGGAAAGATTGGAGGAACTGAATTTATTCTCTTGAGAAGAGGCGATTAAGGGGGATATGATCAACATGTATAAATACATAAGTGGCCCATATAGTGAACTTGATGTTGAGTTATTCACTTTAAGGGTATCACAGAGGACAAGGGGGCACTCTTTACATCTAGAAGAAAAAAGATTTAATCTCCAAATACGGAAAGGTTTCTTCACAATAAGAGCTGTGAAACTGTGGAATAGACACCCTTCAGAGGTGTTTCTGACCAGCTCAGTAGATTGCTTTAAAAAAGGCCTGGATTCTTTCCTAAATGTACATAATTTAACTGGGTACTAACATTTATAGGTAAAGTTGATCCAGGGAAAATCCGATTTGCCTCTCGGGGGATCAGGAAGAAATATTTTACCCTGCTGTAGCAAATTGCATCATGCTTTGCTGGAGTTTATTTGCCTTCCTCTGGATCAACGGTGGGTGAAGTATTGTGTATATGGGATTGTATTTCTTTTTTTTTTTTTTTTCCTGGATGGACTTTTTTCGACACTTCAACCTATGTAACATTTCAAAGCTCCTGGCTTCTTTATCTATGGCCACATAATGTTACTTCATGGTTTATATGGAAGCAAGTTCTGTTTATCATCCTCCAATTTATCTACTTGCTTCTCATGGATACCCTGACTTTACCAGTGCACAGCATATATAGCCTTTGGGTTTCTGTTTTGGATATCTCCATTTCTCAATTGGATTGCATGCAGCATGGGACTGAGTCGATAAGATGCATTTTATTGCCGCCTATAACTGCTGGCCCATTCTATGGTTGAATGCCTTGGGTCTGTGGCATTTTTGCTATCCATTAGAAGTCACGGTTGGTATGCCCAAGTTGGCAATTTAGTAGCATGTCAGCATTTTATTGTATGATGCGGATAAATGATGGGCAAAACACAGTGCAGTGGGTTGTGTGTTTACAGTCTGCTGAAGTCCAGGTTTTAACACTGGCTCTGTTATTGTGGAATATATCTCTTGAGAGTTAAAGGTAACATTTCAGCACAAGGCTTTTTAAAAACCATTGGCACATTAATGTGCTGATCTTTAATTTTTCCTAGCTAGGGCTTCCCTACCTGGTGGATCACTGACTGAACAACTATGCAGTTTTGTAATTTGGATTTCACGTGGCTACATGCATGTCCCAGGTCAGTGGTTGCTTAGTGAAGCCATGATCAGAGTGTTGTTCCTGTGTCTAAAACGTGATAGTAGCATCCCATATTTCTTAATGCTCAACTAGGCAAAACTGAACAAATATATTATAATATCATAACATATCTCCAGCCAGGTTTGTCATTTCCCACTCCTTTTGAGGCTCTATATTTCATGAGATAATTTTTTTGCTTTCCTGCACCCCATCCTGCTTGGTTTATTAGTTGCCGTATTTATCGGCGTATAACACCCACCCCAAGTTTAGGAGGGAATTTTTTAAGAAAAAAACTTTTAGGAGGGAAGTTTAAGGAAGAAAACTTACATTTAAATGCCCATTAATGCAGCCTGTCGGTGTCATTTGCAGCCTTGCATTGCAGCCTTGTCGGTGTCATTTGCTGCCTTCAATTGCAGCCTTGTCAATCAATGTCTTTGCCAGCTTGCCGTTTAAAAATTGTGCCACCGAGATACAGAGCGGATGTCCTGTGTATCTCGACGGCGCTCGGTAGCTCTCGCCATTCTCAGCGGCTTTCGGCTATTTACGGCCGTTCTCCGTGGCTTTTGGCCACTGAGAATGGGCGAGTGCGGCCGAAAATAGCCAAAAGCCGACGAGAATGGCAGAGAAGCTGACAATCTGCGGGGGATCGGCGTATAACAAATATAAAAAGTGCTTGTTATACGCTGATAAATATGGTGTGTGTGTGTGTGTGTGTATGTGTGTAGTGATGGCCGAACGGTTCGCCCGGCGGTCGTTTCGCGGCGAATTTCCGACATTCGCGGTCCGCACGTTCGAACGCCTTTTTCCGTCGTTCGCCGCGGCGGACTTACGTGTTTAATGTATACAAGAGCTTTAACCTTTGGTGACACGTTTATCATGTGATACAGGACAGCCAATTGAGACATGACAGCACATGGACACTTGTACATTCCCCCTAACCTATAAATACACCCGATCCGGTGGCCATTTTACATTCTTTCTTCTGTTAAGATAGGGACAGGTTCCTGTGTGGAGTAGGGAGAGATAAACCACTAGCTATTTGGTACACAAAAGTTCTTTTCAGGACTGGTATAGGTGTTAGGTGTTGATAGGTTTGCTGTGCTGCTGATTCTTGCAGCAGCCTGAGTGTCTTTTGTTAGTTTAGAGAAAGGGAAAGGACGGTGTATGCTACAGGGACAGCCAGATTAGTCTTTCATCATCATCATCATCATCATCATCATTAGCTGTTACTATCAAGGTCCACAAAAGAGCTGTTCCAGTAACCACTAATCGTTCTCTTTTTTTGCCAATTTGTATAGGGACAGGAAGGAAGCAGTGTTGTCAGGCAGTGAGGGTAATTTTAAAGACTTGCTGTTATTATTAGTTCCACAAAGGTTCTTTTCAGGACTGGTATCAGTGGTACAGTAATAGGCTTGTACATGTATAATATTCTTTCTTCCAAATATAGAAAGGATATTATACTTGACTGCTGCCCTTCTGCTGCAGTCTGCTAAACATTCACAACTCACTTGTTCCACAAAAGTTCTTATAAGGACTGGTAACTTGGTATAGGGTGCTACGGTACATAGGCTTGAGTGCGGTACAGTCTGCTGTTCTGTAAGGACCGCTATCGGTCCACAATAGATAGGGTTGACGTGCACCACTGCTGACCGCTGCCCTATACTGCAGCAGTCCTTCAGCGGTATAGGGACTGACGTACAGTCTGCTAATCACTAACACACAACCTGCTTGTTCCACAAAAGTTCTTATAAGGACTGGTAACTTGGTATAGGGTGCTACGGTACATAGGCTTGAGTGCGGTACAGTCTGCTGTTCTGTAAGGACCGCTATCGGTCCACAATAGATAGGGTTGACGTGCACCACTGCTGACCGCTGCCCTATACTGCAGCAGTCCTTCAGCGGTATAGGGACTGACGTACAGTCTGCTAAACACTAATACACAACCTGCTTGGTCCACAAAAGTTCTTATAAGGACTGGTAACTTGGTATAGGGTGCTACGGTACATAGGCTTGAGTGCGATACAGTCTGCTGTTCTGTAAGGACCGCTATCGGTCCACAATAGATAGGGTTGACGTGCACCACTGCTGACCGCTCACCTATACTGCAGCAGTCCTTCAGCGGTATAGGGACTGACGTACAGTCTGCTAAACACTAATACACAACCTGCTTGGTCCACAAAAGTTCTTATAAGGACTGGTAACTTGGTATAGGGTGCTACGGTACATAGGCTTGAGTGCGGTACAGTCTGCTGTTCTGTAAGGACCGCTATAGGTCCACAATAGATAGGGTTGACGTGCACCACTGCTGACCGCTCACCTATACTGCAGCAGTCCTTCAGCGGTATAGGGACTAAGAGTTTTGTCACAGGGTCATTTAAAAAATGACATGCAGAGGAAGAGGCAGGCCCTTCCGCAGGGGTGGTAGGGGTAGGGCAGGAGCAACAGGCTTGAGCCAAAGTGGGAAGTTGCAGAAGGTGCGTTCAATTACTTTAAAGGATGCACCAGACTTGGTTGAGTGGCTCGCTCAGCCTTACTCTTCTGCACCCTCCTCATCCTCTCGATCTGCACCCTCTTCTTCACTCTCTGCTATGTGCACCCCCAAAGACACTACCACCAACAACACGACCACCACCACCACCACCACATACCTTCCGCTTGAGTCACTGGAATTATATTCCGATCCATATCAAGAGGACATTTCTGATGCGCAGCCACTCTTGGTATTGGATCAGGAAGAGGAGGTAGCAACAAGCGCTACTCAGCAGTCTGACGCCAGTACCCAGATCAGCCCAAGGAGGAGGTTGGTCCCCGGTGTTGCTGCCTACTCCGAGATCTCTACTTATAGCGGTGGGGAAGGTGACGTTGATGATGACGTGTCTAGTGATGTCACGTGGGTGCCCACAAGAGAGGAAGAGGAGGGGAGTTCAGAGGGAGATATGGACCAGCAGATAGGGAGGAGAAGCAGCAATGACTTACATTGCACAGCAGGGACAAAGCAGACTGCAAATGTATCAGGAGCGAGTCATCGACCATGTACGGTCACATCTGGCGCTCCCAGGACACCGGCACATGGCTCCGCAGTGTGGGCTTTTTTTAACGTGTCCGCTGCTGACAATAGCGTTGCCATCTGCAATCTTTGCAGTCAACGCGTTAGTCGCGGTAAGCCCAATACTCACCTAGGGACGACCGCCTTAAGAAGGCACATGAGCAGCCATCACCGAGCCCAGTGGGAGCAACGGAACACACAAAGCCACACTGCAGGCTCTCACCGTCCAGCCTCGTCTTCTACTTCTCCTTCTCCTCTCTCCTCACAATTGTCCTCCACTCCACCTTCCATCACGCCAAGCTCACATTTTTCTGCAAAAAGGCAGGCTTCCGTGGGCCTAATGTTTGAGCGTAAAAAAATGATGATGCCGGATAACCCTCTTGCCCAACGGTTGGCGGCTGGCTTGTCAGAACTCATAGCCCGCCAACTACTGCCATATAAACTGGTGGACTCGGAGGCCTTTCGCAAATTTGTGGCCATTGGAACACCACAATGGAAGGTCCCAGGAAGGAAGTATTTCTCAGAGAAGGGCATCCCAGAGCTATATGGCCATGTTCAGCGGCAAGTGAATGTATCTCTGGCACACAGTGTCGGTGCCAAGATACATCTGACCACAGACACGTGGTCTAGCAAACACGGGCAGGGAAGGTATATCAGTTTTACTGCCCACTGGGTGAACCTTCTGACGGCCGTCAAGCATGTAACCCGTGGCACCCGTGTAGATTTGGTTTTACCGCCACGGATTGCATGCAGGCCTGACTCTTCTTCTCCTCCTCCTACTCCATCCTCCTCCCTCTCCTCCTCAGCTGCCTCCTCCTTTTCCGCTGCTAGCGTCTCTTCCACTGCACCGCCCAAGCTCCCCAGAACCTATTCCACATGCCAGGTGAGACGTTGCCATGCCGTGCTGCGTCTGTTGTGCCTGGAAGCAAAGAGCCACACTGGCCCGGCACTCCTTTCAGCTTTGCGTTCACAGGCAGATGAGTGGCTAACACCGCTCAATTTGACAGTTGGTAAAGTGGTGTGTGACAACGGTGCCAATCTGCTTAGCGCATTGAAACAGGGCAAAATCACGCACGTGCCGTGCATGGCACACGTCTTAAACTTGGTCGTGCAGCGATTCCTTGTCAAATACCCTGGGGTCCAGGACATCTTGCGGCAGGCAAGGAAAATCTCGGCCCATTTCAGAAGATCTTACACGGCCATGGCTCGCCTTGCTGACATTCAGCGGCGACACCATCTGCCGGTCAGACGTCTTATTTGCGATTGCCCGACGCGATGGAACTCAACCTTCTATATGCTTGATAGGCTGCTCCAGCAGAAACGTGCAGTTAACGTCTACCTGTATGAACTCTGCGAAAGAAACGGTTCTGGGGAGCTGGGTTTTTTTTCACCGCGCCAGTGGCTGCTCATGCGCGACACATGCAGACTTCTGCGGCCATTTGAGGAGATCACCAAACTGGTCAGTCGCAGCCATGGCGCCATCAGTGACATGGTACCTTATGCCTTCTTTCTGGAGCGTGCATTGCGTCGTGTCATTGATCAGGCTGTGGAGGAGCAGGAGCGGGAAGATGAGGAAGTCGCAATGCTGGATGAATTCCCAGGGGGGGCTACTCTATCTGAGACAAGTCAACAACAGGAGTCTGATGAGGAGTCAGAGGAGGATGGTGCCGGGGCGGATGAGCAGGAGCAAGAAGAGCATGCTTTAAACCTTTCTGGGATCCCTGTTGTGCGAGGATGGGGAGAGGAGAATGAAGAGGACGACATTATCCTGGATGATGAGCAGGAGCCAGGCCACCACACCGCTTCCACTTTAGTGCAAATGGGGGCCTTCATGCTCCAGTGTTTTAATAGGGACCCCCGTATAAAAAGCATGAGGGTCAAGGACCAGTACTGGGTGGCAACGTACTTAGACCCCCGGTACAAACACAAAATGGCGGAAATGTTACCGCCGTCGCAGAGGGCTGTCAGAATGCAGCACTTCCAGGCCTTGCTTCGAGAAATGCTGCATTCTGCTTTTGCGTGCGCTGGCAGAGGAGCAATTCCCACTCCCAGAGAAGGATTTGCGGGTACCAATCCAACAGCGCCTGCAAGAAGAGGCCGGTTTGAAGATGTGTTGGTGACTTCGGATATGAGGTCATTCTTTCAGCCGACCCATCGACAGGTGTCATCCGGATCCAGCATCAGGGAACGCCTAGACCGTCAGGTGTCCGACTACATTGGGTTAACGGCCGATGTGGACGCTCTGAGGAGTGATGAACCCCTAGACTACTGGGTGGGCAGGCTTGACCTCTGGCCAGAGCTTGCCCAATTTGCAATCGAACTGTTGGCTTGCCCCTCATCCAGTGTCCTGTCCGAAAGGACGTTCAGCGCAGCAGGGGGGATTGTGACCGATAAGCGTACTCGCCTAGCTCACCACAGTGTTAACTACCTCACATTTCTAAAAATGAATGAGGCATGGATCTCGGAGGAATTCAACACATGTGACCAGTAGACCATGTATATGTCTATAAACTATTTTTTTAATCAAGCACACAGACCTTCTTAATTCATTTGGCTCACTTCCTTGACCCAAAAAAGCACACCGTACTATATGCCCCTACCCTCCTCTTTGAAGAGGTTGAGCGGTGTCATATTTCTACTGGGGCTGCTTATGATATCCCTGTGCTGTGCTGACTTCTTCCTGGGGGTTCTTATTATGAAGGGATCACACTATCCCTGTGCTGTGCTGACTTCCTCCTGGGGGTTCTTATTATGAGGGGATCACACCATCCCTGTGCTGTGCTGACTTCCTCCTGGGGCTGCTTACGGTGCTGCTGTCAGTGCTGTATGTCACGGTGCTGCTGTCAGCGCTGTATGTCACGGTGCTGCTGTCAGCGCTGTATGTCACGGTGCTGCTGTCAGCGCTGTATGTCACGGTGCTGCTGTCAGCGCTGTATGTCACGGTGCTGCTGTCAGCGCTGTATGTCACGGTGCTGCTGTCAGCGCTGTATGTCACGGTGCTGCTGTCAGCGCTGTATGTCACGGTGCTGCTGTCAGCGCTGTATGTCACGGTGCTGCTGTCAGCGCTGTATGTCACGGTGCTGCTGTCAGTGCTCTGTATTACGGTGCTGCTGTCAGATGCCTCTATCACGGTGCATGTGTCATTCCGGTATGTCACGCTGCTGGTGATCATCTCCTGCACCCTCTTCTTTGCCTACCCTGGTCCCTGACCTTCCCTCTCCTCCATTGCCTTCATTAACTCCATAGTCCTGAATTGTTAGAACAATTTCCCAAATAAAATAAAAATGCTTGTAGTTATCGATCCCAAATTCACCTCATACATGTATTATGTCATTGTCCAGATGGTGGGACTACGTTTTACCCCCTAATAATTACCACGTGGCCGCAAATTCGACATGAAGGTTTGCAAAGTTCGCCTCCCATTGAAGTCAATGGGGCCCGCGGCGAACGGTCGGTTTCGCGAACGTTTGGGTCCGTTCGCATTTCGCGTTCGCGAAACGTCCCGTCGGAAGTTCGTCCATCACTATATGTGTGTGTGTGTGTATATATATATATATATATATATATATGTGTGTGTGTGTGTATGTATGTATATATATATATATATATATATATATATTATAATAGGACCTCATGCAGTTACCCCACATTAATGATGTATTGTTAAGCATTGTTGTGCCATGGTAGCAACCCCTTTACGCCACCATGCTGAACAGCAATTCAGTATTCACCTCAAAGTGGTTGTAAAGCTTATTTATTTTTATTTTTTGATTAAAATAAAAAAAAATTGTTTTGCACAAAGCAGTTCCAATCCCCCTGTTCTTGAGTGTGTACCTTGCAAGTTTAAGGGAAGTTTAGTTGGTTATATCCCTTTTGTTCATGTTCAGCTCCAAAATATGTGTACCCACGTAACATATTGATGGCTATTGCTGTGTGGATATTTTCCAATGTTATTGATGTCCAACATGCTAGATTGACACATGTTTATGTATTTTTTCTATGAATGAATGAAATACTTGTATAGCGCACAATGCGAACTGAATCGCCTCTAGTGTACATGGTGAATGGTGTACACGCTTTCTTGAATAAACAAGTCTTAAAAAAAAAAAAAAAACCTTTTGAGTTTACAATCACTGTAAAGTCCTGAACCATTTTGTGTGTTGAAGCCCATTCAGTGTAATTGGGCTGCCCAATACAGAATGCCACAATGTGGATCAACACACAAAAATGCATGCATTGCACCATACTGCTTTGTGTTTTTTTCCCCTCTATTTTTATACCCAAGATGCGAAGGCAAGAAGTAATGAAAATGGGGTTCCATGGCATGAGAGGTACAGACAGCTTCCCCTTTTAACTTAAATCTGATTGGAGAGACTTGCCAGCATTTCTTGTCTCTTAGCACCTTTCACTTGGGAAATCGTCATCTTTTAACCTGCTGTTTTTTTATTTTTTATTCCAATATTTTATATATAATATAAAGAATTTGCATGTTACAGATAATGAAAGATCAAACCAAGCCTCAATACAGTCTAGGGGTGCATTGCTATCATTGGCGTACAGTAAGACTGCAAGAGGTGTAAAGATATTAGCACAAATGGAATAAAAAAGATCCACAACAAGATATTTCATATGATAATCATTTAGAGCATTTAAAACTGTAGAAAGCTTTAGATCCGTAAGGGGACAAGTGGCCTTTCTATGGGAAAGGTAGTGGAGTTGTGCTGTATTTATCTTCTGGATACCGGGTATATTGCCACATCTCCCACATACCCCTGTATACGGGGAAGGGTGTCTTCTGTCTAATATCGATTTGCCAACGTGCCGGTATCTCGGTTATGCAACGTGTGTTATAGGAAATGTTAGGGTATAGGAATAAGTCTCATTATTATTGCATGTTCTTGATGCAATGGTAGTCCATTAGACCCTGTCTGTAATACTAGTAGATAGGTAAGTATTCTTTATTTCTACCTACTCTTCCAAAACTAAAAAGAAAAGTTTTGGCTGAAGTTTTATCTTTTTCCTCTAGTAAAGGCCCCCCTATATATCAATTAGATCAGGAACGTTTGAGAGTCCAGGCTTATCTATTTCTGTTACCGCTAAGATGGTCCTTACCGAAAAGAGAAAAAGTTTTACATTTGTAACAAGAATTTGTAACCAGCAGTGTACTTTCCACTTAAGTAGGAAATCTTCTTTTTATTGCCTTGGGCTCTCCAACACTCATGCCCCAATTGGGCATTCTTGCTAATTGACACCTTTACGTTTTTGTTGCTCTTGCGTTATATTATGTATTTCTCTTATTCATTGCAGTTGTTTAAAAATTAAGTTTCCAACTGTTGCATGGCTTTGGTTATGTCCTTAACACAACTTAGCAAACCTTTTGCCTCTAATGTAGCACTTTTTTTTTTGTGTCCCATTTGTACGCCTGTTTTCCTAATTTATTCATGGGCCAAGGATTTTAATCACAACCTTGCGCCAGGTTTAGAGCTGATTACCCTTCCTTTCAACAGCGCTTGTGACATATCTGATTGCCGTCTCATGCTGCCACGCTTTGTTGGCAAGATTCATTGGAGGTTAATTAAATCCATCTTCAAAACAACGAGGGGCCAATGAGCCATATCCTTGTTGCAATAGTAAATTAAATGATGCAATTGTTTCTATCTCCATCATCTGAGAGCAGACTAGGCAGGGAGGAGGCTCCAGTAAATGAATTGTTATAAGGCTGCACGCTTTAGGCCCCGAGGGGGAAGAAGTAGCATGTGGCCACAAACCAGCATTTAATTTGTGGCTACAGATAAAGATTACTGTTATCAGCAGCTGGAGGTCCCAAGGGGGGGCTTGATGGGCAAGATGACACTCTTTAAAAAATTAAGATTGTTTCTATTCTCGACAGGAAATTTAGAGCCTCTTCTTCTTCCTTTTTTCATGCAAATGATACGGAGACTGTTACACAAAAGCAAACGCTGGGATCAAGTTGTCCGCTGCCTTCACCATAATTAAAACATACACAAATTAAATACAATTATCTAGTGTTTTTTAACAGGGCCGAGCATCATTAATCTAATTAATATCACAGTCAATCAGCTCGGCAATGCTGTTGTGATTGTTGGAAGTGTATGTTTTATTTCTTGCGTGGCGGCAACTGGCAGCTGCAAGACTCAGCTGGCATGGGATGACAAAGAGATGACAGCGGTACCAGCAGCTCCTGTCCCTCGCTCAATGGATACTACAGTCTGCCTTCCGCCACACCTGCCATTCATCATATAGCTGACAGTCATTGTGATAGATGACTTTTAAGAAGCTGTGTGCCCTGTGTTTCCCTGCTGACAACGGATTTTTAACGCATATTTCCCGACAGGTCCTTGGGTTTTGCAGCTATTTTATTTTTAGATTCTGGTTTATAGAAGATTGTATAGAGCAGACATGTTAAATAGAGAAAGTGTCTAAGTAGAGAAACTCAGCAAGGGCATGCACACATGGCGACTTGGCACCCATGTTTTCACAATTCCTGGGTCTGCCTCTCACCTGCTGGGGTTTAGTGGTATGGGGCAGTGACTTTGGGTTGGGGGGGGGGGGGGGGAGTTGAAGACAAAGAATGATGCCCTGTCCTAGGTTAATTGACATTATGTGCACTTTTGCTCTTTTGACAAGAAAGAGAATGATCTGTTCCTGCGATTAATTTAAATTTTAACTGTAATCATATAAAATTTACAAAATATTTTCTTTTATTTCAGTATGAAAAATAGTTTTTTAAAAAAATATGGTCTACTAAACTTCAAAATACACTTCTAACCAAATCTATATCCGCTTCCCATCCTCTGTACGCATATATACGTCCTTGTCGAAAAGCGGTTCTACCAGGATCATGGCTGCAGAAAAAATAAATAATAAATAAAAAATTGGGCTTTTCTGTAAAAGTGATCTGAGCAGCTTTACAGCAGCCCAATCACTCCTGCAGGGCCCCCTCCCGCTGCTGTGGTTCCCAGGCTCTCTGACATGATCAGGAAGCCCAAGACTGCTTTCTGAGTGACCTGCGGAACACAGGAAAGGTACAGGTACATCAGGCAGGTACATCCATATCCAACCCTCTTCTGTGACAAATGTAATCAGAAGTGGCGAGGATTTAGTAACTTTCGTTTTGTTGTTTTACAAGCGGTTCCTGGCTTGTAAAGCATCTGATCAAACTGATCTTGGAGAAGATTTTAAGGGCAGAGGGGAGAGATCTGAGGTTTAGCCAAAAAATGTATTTAAAGGGACAGTGTAAAAACAAAATAACTATCCTGTCAGAGCGCAACATCTCAGCGATCTCTCAGCGCTGAACTAACTCCAATATTAACTGTTGGTGTGTATCAGGCTGTTAAAGAATTGGCTCAACAGCTTGGACCTTGCCTCCTATTGGAGATGTAGAAGGCAGCCTGTGGTTAAATCTCTGCAGGCCATTTGTGGGTTTTGTACCTGACTTGGGAGCCCTCGCAATAGAGATTCTACTTTCCGTTTATAAATATCCTCTTTAGGTTAAACACCTCTTCTTGGTGTCCTGAGATGGTAGTTTTTGGAACAAGACTCTGACTGTAAGAACCGTCTGTTGTGTATTGGAACTGAAATCTGTAGCAGTATTGTACACGTTGGCTCCAAGAACCTGGCCCTATCCACATTCTGCTCTTAAATCTCAGTGCCAACCTGTTTAGACAGCCCTCTTTTAATATGAGCATGTCTAAAGTCTCTTGAAACCTCCTAGAAAAAAAAGGAATAATTAATAAATCTGTCTCCCTTCTGTATGTTGCCCCCGTTTAATGGAATGTGCAAACCAGACAGTGGGACAGATGTTTTGGTATCTGCACCAACATGTGGAACTAGATGCGTTTTTGCTTCAGAGTTAAAAGCTTCTTGCCCACGTCGCCACTTTTTCCACAATACCATTTTTTTTTTTTTTGGAACATTTCCCTAGGGTGCATTTATGCAAATTTCTGTTCTACAGCCACTGCTATTGTTACTACTAATTATTTATTACGAGGGTGCGGAAAGTGTAGCAACCATGGCAATTGCATAAAAACTCCATACTGAGATCTCCCTATTGGCAACTAAAACTGGACTTGCCAAGGCAGCACATTGACAATGTACTTGTATAATACTTTGGGAGGAGCGACGTGCTGACCTCACCGCTGCTCTCACGTTCCATTTGCACAGGCGTGTTTTTTATAGTCTGCTTCTTAGCACAGACCTTTTTATAATAAACACCACCTGGTTTTACCGATGGCAAACCTTTTTTGTCTTTTTACGGGCCTAACCCACCCATTGAGGATATGTTCGTGGCCGCTTGTTTGATTGCTGGTATCCACCAGGCCTGCAGGAACGCTCAGCTCGCTAGCCACTGGAGGTGTCGGGAGGATTCAAAGGCCCTGGCCGGGTATTAGCCACAAGCTGTGACAGCTTATATAGTTAGTAAGCCTTCAATTCATGTGCTGGTGGATTCACAGTGTCCTGTGAATATAGAAGATCCCTCACAGGGTGTTATCAACAATCACTCCCCGTTGGGAAGTACTATGAAAGAGACTTTTATATTTATTTACTGCTTCTATTTTTTTTGTATTTTTAACTTTATTCTAAGTTTTATATGTTCCTACTTTTTGCCATATTTATTAGATTACCTATTTTCTTTGTACAATTATGTCACTTATTGGTTGTCTTTGTTCTGTTTAAGTGGTTACGTGTGTGTGTGTTACGTCATTGGATTGTATTCAATTTTATTTGTTTTTTTGATCACTTTTTATTCATTTTTGCAGATCTTGTTTAGTTTGTTTATCCAATTAATATTAACTGCTCATCAGATCACACTCATCTATATACTTCACTCATTATCAGTGCAGCTCCTTTTTTATTTCTTATCTGTTTGGTGTGTATTTCACTTTTGAGTTGCAGCTTCTTTTTGTTTGTTTTACCAGTGCAGTTTTTTCTTTGAACACTTGTATAGTACTTTATAGTGGAATATTGGCTGGTCAAGTAAATTAAACTTGCGGTGTAGCAAATATAACATTTTCTAATGAAATTCTTTCTTGAATGTTCTGTTTAAATTGCCTTTTTTTTCTTGAAGAAATGACTTTTAGACCTGATTAGCACTTGTGAGGCTGTTCTATCACCCAGACCAGAAAAGTCCTCCAGGGTTAAAGAGATTAATTGTGGCAGGGTATCACTAACTCTGTAAGACCTTAATCACTTCCATGTTGATCTGTGAAAGAGGCAGCTTTAGGAGTGGTCAGTAGTTAAATCACTTTATCTGCAATGTGGCCAGCTGGATGAAAACCTGATCAGCTAATGTCCTCCCGAACATCTGTAGTTTTTTTTTTTTTTACTTGTGATAATAAATAACCTCCTAGATTGTCTCATAAATGTGTGCAGAACAGTGCAGTGAGAGTTGTTTGCCTTCCATTACTGGAACATAGATACTGATGAATACCTTCCCTGACTTTCCTAATGATATTGGGTATAGGTAGGTGTGACTTTGGGCTTATCCACTTTGATGACCCTGAGTTACATTTTAGTACTTCGCACTTGGAGGAAGCAGTGCAAGGTGCGATAATGCTATATTGAATCACGTGAGGAGGTCTTAACCCCCCTAACGGTATTCCCGAGTCTTGCTCGGGGTGGAATTTTTATACCAAAAGCGGTTACCCCCGAGCCAGACTTGGGACTGCATCGCTGGATCCAGGATGACGCTTACTTGCCTTCTCCCTTGGATCCAGAGATGTCCCCACGCTGTACGAGCGAGCCGTGTCTCGCACGATCTATCACGGAGCCGATCTCCGTGCCCTGCGAGCGTTGCGACACACGGGGACGGAGATCGGCGCCAAATTCAAAAAGTGAAACACACAGTATACATACAGTATAATGTAATCTTACAGATTACATTGCTGTATGTAATTATTTCACATCCCCTTTGTCCCTAGTGTCCTGCCCAGTGTCCTGCATGCAGTTTTATATAATAAATACTGTTCTTTCTGCCTGGAAACTGGAGATTGTCCATAGCAACCAAAACTGTCCCTTTACATCAAAAATGGTTTTAGACCAGCTAGAAAACAGCGATAATAAATTAGAATCACTCGCAGAATTGAGGGATATTGATTTGTGGGGAGGTCCGTCATCAAATACTGAAAAGTAATGACAGTGACAATTCTGCAACTGAGCAAATTAAAGTGTTTTTGATTTGATTACATTATTGAATAATTTTTATTATTGTTATATTATTTGGTACAATTATTTATAATTATTTATTACATTATAATTTATGATTTCATTTTTCAAACTTTATCATACCCGGGATGTCTGCTAGACTCTGGTTTGGACAGATTTAAGTGAGTTATTGCTAAGAATTACAGGACTACAATATAAAACGCCAAATTTTCATGCAAAACAATTGTACCGCTTTTAGCACCTAAAATCCGAAATAATTGTTCCCGCTAGGGAGGTTAATAAAACTATTAGGCTGGGTTGACATATGAGCCACATGCGGCTCGCAGCAGGGGTCCGGTGCATCCTGGTTCACCATTTCAGTACGAATTTTGGGCTGAATTCGGACCTGAAATGGATCAAAAGACCTACAGAGTTTTTCTGCAAAATGCATATGCAGATATGTGAACTGGCTCCATAGAGAGCCTGTCAAAATCTCCTGCTATTGTGAATTGAATGCGGGGGAACCCACATCCAATTCACAATGGTGTGAACCCAGCTTTAGTCACAGAAGAATCTTGAGTACTGAGCAACATAAACACTCTAAGTAAAGGATGATGGGCAATATGGAGGATGGCAGTGCTGATTGGGTGCCTTTTTCTAAGTGCACAAAACATAGATGGCTGCTAATTCTAATCATCATTAGCATGGTAATATGCTGATCCAGGGCATCTGATTTCCTTTGAAAATGATTGAAGGATGCCAAAGGTTATTTATGTCCAGAATCCAGTTAAAAATAAAACCGCCACTCACCATAGCTTATCCTTGTGTGGATGTTTACTTGTGAGAAAGTCTCAGTCAATGCCGCTCCTTGGGTTATGCCCCCTGACATGTTTCGCCCCACTCCCTATGATCAAGCCCACAGTGGCTGGGGTGAAACATGTCAGAGGGCATGCCCCGAGACGCGGAAATGTCTGTCTTTCACATGTATACATCCACACTAGGATCCATTCTCCATTCACCGTATCGGGTCCGATTTTCAGCCCGAATTGTGGGCTGACTTTGGACCTGAAATGGACCAAAAGATGCACCGGACTCCTGTGCAATTTGCATAGATGCCGCTGTGGAGATGTGTGAACCAGCTCTATAGAGAGCTGGTTACAATCTCCTGCTATGCGAATTGCATGCGGAATAGTGTGAACCCAGCCTAAATGTTCATTGCTCGCTGGCTGACATCCCTACTATCCTGAATGCCAATGGGGCTCTACACCTCATCCTGGTCAGCACCGCCAAGTACTAATGGCCTTATGGACAGGATCCAGTGTTGAAAATCCAGCTCTGGGTCTTGCACTTTGGAAGAAATAGACGTTTTCTTATGATGCACGTGGACTGATCATGTGCTTATAGTAGGCACACTGCACCCAAAAAACACCATACTATAGAAGTACCTTCTGTCAGGACCAAAAATACTAAAGCTGGTTAAAAGCTACAATGATGTTTGCTAAAAACCATCAAAATCCATGTGATTCCTTAGCATTACTGGATTTTCATTTAAAGTGGCAAAAAGTAGGGACTTTACCCACAGCATTAGTATGGAAGTTTCATGGTGTTGGAAAGAGGTTGACAATTGAGTGAGTCTTTGCTCCAACTTGGTGTAACGATACATTACCATTTACCGTAAGTAATCTAGGGGCTGGAGGGGTTTGTATTTAATCGCACATCTTCCTATTGACATGACATTTTGCAATTGCAACTGTATTATTTGGAGCTAAAAAGATTTGCCTGTGATATTGAGAACAGCTCTGCCTATAATAGTGCCTTTTCATTTACTGAATGACAATGTGCCGTTGGCGTTGAGGCACAAGCAAATCTTTGTTCATCTTCATAATGCTTGTACACAGTGTTGTCAGTCAATTTCTGACCTCTATGGTCTAGTATTATTTTCAACACAGTAATAGATTTCTCCCCTGCCACCACATATTTGCTAATAGAATTCTATAGTGCCATCTTCTTCCTCTGGGAACATGAATTAAAATTTCAGTTGCAATTCACTTCAGTGGAAAGCCGTCTGTCTGGTTGCATATGTAATTACAGTTAAAAAAAAAAAAAAAAAAAAACTTCAATCAGCATAAAGAGTTTTAATAATTTTCAGTGAGCAGGACACAGCAGTGATGTGTATAAGAATAGGAAAATTGTGCATAAATCTAGTAAGCTGCCAACATCTACACTAGACATAAAGTGTAAATAAAAATTTAAAACAATGTAGCGCACAAAATGGTGACAATTGTTTAGTGACAAAAATGAAAATGTGAAAAAAGATAATTCTACCAGAAGCAACAATATTGTATAAATCAATATAACAATATATGTTGTGTACAAACAAAACAAACTCAAGGTGATTGTTCCAAAAGTAAATAAATCAAAAAACGTACAAAAGTTCTTAAATAAACATGATGCAGCTCAAAGGGCAATCTTGTATAGGGAAAAGTCTCTCACACTCCTCCCCGGTGAAGTCAAACTGTATCTTGTATCTAAACAAAGGATAAGGTGACATGCTTATTAGACTTGGTGGACTCGTATACTATACAGCATAGGAGTCAAACAGGCATTCATGAGGAATAGCCTCAACAGGATTCCCCGTGCAAAGTTGATCTGTGAATAGGCCACTTCTGATATCGACAGAGGGGATCCACTGTCAGAAAATGAGCTCCATAAGGTGCTGTGATCCACATTCAAGGTGAACTTGGTGATCCATGAAGATGGGTATAAAAACCACATATAGTATAACACTGTGTAGTGGGTTTCTTATACAACATCAAGTCGGCAATCCAAAAGAGTTCCATACAAGGCTGGTAACATACGGTTGTAAAAAAAAAAAAAAAAAAAACGAGCAGTAGTTTCAGGAGCGTCGCACCGGCGTGTTTCGTCCAATTGGACATCATCTGGGGTGTGATGTGTAGACTGTTGGGAAGGTACATGACGGGAAGCAGGTACCCAACACACCCTGGAGTGTCATATATCCCAGCTCATAGCTCTTTTTCAGGACGGTAAAGATTTAACACACTACCCTGTCCTGTTTAAAATCTCTCCTTTACAGGGTGCTGCTTAGTTATGTCGTTTCTGTACTAACATCCACAGCCTGCGACAGGTGGGCTTTCCTCTGAGGTGAATTGTAGCCACATCTAATTCAAGGTTATTACTATGCAGACTTCTTAATTTTTAAAGTGTGAGCCCGCATTCACATTGGGCCGATATGACCTGTCAAATCACATGCCAAATCGGCAGCTATTGCCAGCAATAGCACTGTCTGAATCGGCACCGACTTTGTGGCGCTGCACCGATTACCATATGTAGTTCCTGTACTATTGGCGAGGTCGAGGGCGATCTGAATAGACATCTGTGCATGAACCTGCACAAATGTCTGTCAAATCACCCTCCAAAGTCGTATTGCATTGCTGGTTTGAAATCTGAACTCGCTCGATCTCTAACCCACATCAGTGTGAACTTGGGCTCAGTCAGTAAAGCCTTTGAAAGGCTGCACAGTGAAGTTCTAGGAGACGTAAATATGATCTCTTATGAACGTTGAAATTCTTGAGTGGTGGTGAGTGGATATTAGATTTTTTTTTTTTTTTTTTTTTTTTTTTTTGTAAAATCTTTATTTAGAAACATTTTAGTAGAAAACTACAGACAAGTCCAACATGTAGTAACCGAAATGGTATAAGCGAATAACAAGAAAACACGTATACATGTAAGACCTATCTAAAGAAAATAGGATAGGGGAGAACATAACAAAATATGTAGAATTTATACCTTGGTATATGCTAGTGCGTGTAACTTTTATCTTGGACTCAAGATGGTGATGCAGCTTGTGATCAACGCCCAAAGAATAGGTTCCTACTGATTAAGGGAGGAGAATCTGGTCTAAGGCCAGTTCCTACTCCTCTGGGGAGTTTACACATTCGATAGGGCAAGGGGCACCCCCCTGGTAGTGGCTCCAGGAGAGAGGGGCCATGCAGCCTCCATAAACCTCACCCGGCCCACCATCCCATCAGGGCAGCCCCACAACGGTCTCTTGATGTTAGGAGGGGCAAGACAAATGCCCACCTCAGTGAGGGTGGGGTCCTCTCCCCTCAGTTAGCTGATATGACCCTAAGTCCAGTTAGTGCAAAAGATAGAACTAAGAACTACGACTTGGTAACATTAGATAATTAAGAAACGATGGCGAGATATGGATAAAAAGAAAGGGGGGAGAGGTTAGAGAAGGAAAGAAGTAAGGGAGGGGAGGGAAAGTGGGTTAGATTGTTTTTAACTTGAAATAAAGTGGGGAAGTGAGATTGTGTGTTTTTGTTTTGTTTTTACTTTTGTTTTTTACAGTTTTTGCCCGTTTTATTTGCAATCTATTCAACTTGGTAAAGGGGTTCAAAAGAGCAGAATGAAACTATGGTACTTAGTACTAAATTCAAGCCAGCAAATTTAGAAAATACCTATAATTGGCATATAACAAATGGTCCTTCAGAGCCTGAAAAACTTCCCATTTGTGGAGAACACTGGAATCCGGACTTCCTGCAAAAGGCAGTTGCATGCTATCAGCAAGGAGGCATATACTCTGTTCAGTCAACTGATTTGAGGCTCTGTCTGCGAACCGATTTTCTCAGTTTTCCAAAATACATTAACAGACTTCTACAAGGATCCTGAATAATACTGTTTTTTTTAAAAAAAGGGCATGTTTTTATCTCCTTCTAAATTACCATTTTATCAAAAGATCTTGGTTGATCAAAATATGACCGCTACTTTGCTTTGGGCCCACTCCTCCAGCTCCTTGTACTTGCCTCCCAATTGCCCTCCTGATACTTCATTCTTTGTCTAATGCAAAGTAAAACATGCCCTTCGTGATTCTGTCCAGTACATGCACCATATCCTTAGAAGCACTGGCTCAGTGTCATGGCTTTGCAGTGAATGGAAGTTCTGTTTTTAAGCACTTAATAAGAGGGAAATGGCAAGCTATTAGTACACCTGTGTAAAAAAAATTGTGTAGCGTGAAGTGGTAATATTATCCAAGTGAATGAAACTGTGCACTGTGAAGTATACAGTAAAACAATATCAATATAAATAAGAGTTATAATGAACCACTCAAAGTGCATATAAGCAAGTGCTAACACACAAAACAAATCAAATACATTGAACCACAATCACAATATACAAAATGTACATAAAAGTAAGTGCACTCAAATGTATAAAAAAAGGGAAATCCACTGTAAAGCAACAAGGCAAAAGTGTACATTTCAAAAAAATATATACCAAGGCCCAAATAGTGACGAAGAGGAAACGTCCACTTCCAAAAGGGGATAAATGACTGGAATACATGTGAAGACTTCAAAACAATTGTCAAAGGAAAAGATGAAATACTCTTACCAGATGTGATGGACACACCTACCATACGTCAGGGAGTCAAACGGGCTCTGAACGCTTGGTTCCTAGGATTCTAGTGTGTTATAGCTGGAGAAGCCAGATGAAACCAAACGGTAGATTACTGGACTCCGAACCTTACAACCGGACAGCAGGGATAAGCCAACCAGGGGATCAATCCAGAAGTTAGACGTGGGGGTGGATGTTCTCGGCAGGGGCCACAATGAAAAATATAAAAATGGCTCCAAATGGTGCAGGTCAATCAATACAATGTATTTAAGATAATACACCAGATGAACAGATGTAGTGAGGATAAACAATGTGTTCACAAAAATAGTATAAAAGCAATGTGGAAGGCATAAGATAAGCAGGCCCAAAGCATTTAAACACCATAGGTCATCAACTGGGGCATACATATTAGTACACCTGTTATAAAAAAAAAAAACTGCTTGTTCCTGGTTCACCACTTACTACCTACTTAAAGCGGGAGTCCGCCGGGAGTTCCGCCGTTTTTTTTTTTTTTTTAAAAGCCAGCAGCTACAAATACTGCAGCTGCTGACTTTTAAAATAGTGACACTTACCCGCCCAGCGCGCCCGCGATGTCGGCACCCGAAGCCGAAAATCCATTGATCGTCTCTCGGGTGCTGCTGCCACCATCTTGGGTATGGGAATCAGGAAGTGGAGCCTTTCGGCTTCATTTCCCGTTCCCTACTGCGCATGCGCGAGTCGCGCTGCGCAATAAGGATGGTCCCGCTGTCTCTGGGATCCGTGTGTTTCCCAGCAGGCAGTGGGGGGACCTTCGGAAAGGGGCATAGATTCTGCGGAAAGGGGCGTACCTTCTGCAGAATCTACGCCGGAAGTCGGTGTAGATACCTGTCTTTGACGGGTATCTGCACCCCCCTCCCCCTGAAAGGTGCCAATTGTGGCGCCAGAGGGGGGGAGGGTTCCAATGAGCGGAAGTTCCACTTTAGGGTGGACCTCCGCTTTAAGGCTAATCACTTTGGATTGGCGATTATGTAGGGATACCAGCTCAAGCTAAAGTTCAAGAATTTGTTGCCAAAAAAGAATGCAAAAAAAAAAAAAGTGTGTTTTAAATGGAAAAAAACAAAACAAGTGGAGTGATGCATGTGAAAGCAGTGTGGAGCAAATTTTCAAGAGTTTTCAGGTCCACTCAATCTTTAAATTTTTATTGTGTCCACGGCTTTACTTTTTCACCGTATTTTTCTGTTTCAGGAAAGGCAGAAGGTATCTGACAATACTTCTCAGAGTAGTTTCTATATTTACTGTACTACTGCGCATGATGCAAATTCTGATTATTTTATTAATCCCAAAGGGAAATTAACAAGCAACTTGTCTGAAAGGTCACAGCTTTGCATTAGGTAGGCTTATTACAAGTTTGAAAGGACAAAAATAGTGTTTCCTCACTTAACCCAGGTTTATTTATCTTTTGGCTCTAAATACTATTGGTATTGTTTTTTCAAGATAGCTGTCGTCCAGTCTATGATTAATATGACTGCAAAAGTTTCCATAACATTACAGTCTGTTTTGTTTTTTAATTTATGCATTTTCAGGTTTCTGACTGACCAATCTTGGCAGAAGAATTGATTGTCTGGGATGTACGGTATGTTCCCAGGCAGTCACTATTTTTCCCCAGAAACAAGCTCATAATTCTTATGTTTATAGGTGCTATGCATGGGCAAAAGCCTTACTTAGAATTTCGTCCGGCCGATTGGGTGTGTAGAAGGCCGGATATCCGCTGAATGATGACCTTTCCTTCACAGCCTCTTTTTTTTTTTTTATTGTATCTGTATGAAGATTGAAAGCACCTCGATAGGGTTTTTGCACCTTCCATATGATGTATCCTAATAAGGAGTTTGTCACCAAGTGGTCCTTTCCGACTGTGGATATTTCATCTTTACATGGCACTTTTCTTCTTTTTTTTTTTTTATTTTTTTTTTATTTTAAGGACCCCACTGATGGGGGACCAGATCTTTTTAGGGCCATATTCTTTTTGCCAGGTATAGCCTTCCAATTGATTCTAGAAGCCGTTCTGTTTTGCCAGATGGTTTCGTTTCTAAAGTGTTGTATGACTAATGTAGATATTGGCCAACAGAACATTGATCACATGCTTTTGCTTTAAATTTCAGTTGTGAGGACTTGCTTTAAGTTTTCTGCTTTCTGACTCTCTATGGTCTTCTGTCAGTGCCCTTGTGCAGGGCTCTGTGGCTGAAGTGCTGGACTGCAGAACGCTCTTGTATGAAAAATTTCCTCTTCCTTGCCTTTGAAGAAAACCAATTAGGTTTTTCACTGGATGCCATCATCAGGGATACTACTGGGGCTAACACTACCCACTGTTCCCTGCAAAAAAAATACCAAATGAGCAGGCTTGTGAGTCTTGTACCACTTCATGTTCCCCTTTGTTTCAATATATCCTCAACCTCTGCATCAAGACCCACCAAGCTTGGCTGTCCTTCCATCTGCAAGACCTGTAATTTCAAGTCTTCCAAATCCATCAATAAGCCCTCCTCAACATGACTGCTTTCTATAGTGGATGTCTAATGGCACATGCAGGTGCTTGGAAGTATTGCTTTCCAAGTGCTTGGGTACAGGAAGGGTGTCCCAGGGTTGTAAGTTTGACTTTTATTCCCTGGCACCTCCGACCTTTAGGCATCAACATCAATGCCTGGTCCATGTCCATAGTTCGCTATCTGGTCTCTTGAAAAAGAGGTAATTGCCCCAGTTTCTGATGCTTTCTTATGTTGATTGTGATCTAGACAACCTCCACTTTAAGGAAAGTCACTGAGGGCTCTGAAAGCCTTGACAGTCCAGATGTTGTATAGGTTTAGGTGGACCCTGTGCCTTTTAAAAAGTCATGGCTGATTCTGTCCTATTTGGAGAATTTGAAACCATTCCCAGACAAAGAAAGTTCTTCCCTAGGAGATACTGGGCACTCTAGTCTAAGTCCAGGTTGGAGCTTTGAGTGATTGGGCTGTCTCTTCTGTATTGAACTGACGTAGTCTCAGGTAATCTGTACAAGATTCAGTCAGATAAAACTATGGTGGTGGTTTACATAAATCAGGGAGGCACAAGGAGTTTTGCTGTAGTAAGAAGTACAACAAATCCTCTTAGAGGCATAACATGTCCAGCTCTGTCCGCTGGGTACATTCCCAGCATGGACAACTGGCAGACAGATTGCCTTAGTCTTTTGCATCTGTAGCCCAGAGAGTGGTCTCTGCACCCAGAGGTGTTCCAGGCCCTGTGCCATAGATGAGGGACACTGAATAGGGACCTCTAGTCCTCCAAATTCAACAAACGCTGCAGGTTTGTATTTGTGTCCAGAGAGATGCTAGTGAAAGCAGTGAATGAACTACTGGCTCCATGGAATCAGTACCCCCTGATATATGCCTTTCTTCCCCTGAAGGTTCTTCCATAACTGCTTTGCAGGATTGAGATGGCAGGCTTTCTGATTGTTTGCATAGAGTGGTTCAGGAGTATGTGGTATGCTGAGCTGGTTAGACTTCGCAAATGCACTGTGGGCTCTGCCAGCTTGTCCAGGCCTTCTGTTCCAAGGACTGATTTACCAACCTAATCTTAAATAAAATACCTAGCACTGTACACCCACTTAAAAATGTAAATCTACATTCCTATCAATTATATAAGCAACAAGGAAGAAAATTGTATGAATAGTGTAAAATCAACACCATTATTGATACCTAAAATTGTGCAATTAAACAAAGTGCAACCATAAAAAATCGTATAACCCTTGTCACTAGTGACATAATATGTAATATTTGTTGTTCGACTAAATATGTTTTTAAATGAAAACTGTTCTTTATGGAATTCCCGCTTCCACCAAAGAACTTTCCCCTTGCCAAAGTAAATCATACAATGAATAGTTCCTCTTCATGACATTCAACCCATTCATGCCAAAAAGTGCTTGAGACACAGGTCATACACCAAGTTTATATGACCGCTTTTTTTATAAGTGGGTCTTCATGCCCTCCCTGTTTAAGTAACTCTTTATTCCATGCTCCAGTCCACGCCATTTTATATTTATCCAATTCCATGGCCCCTTGTATCTAAACAGAGCTGGGTAGGTTCCAATAATTGCTGCTCTACTCAAACTCCTGTATCGTAAGGGTCGGTTCACACAGGGGCAACACGACTTTTAACACGACTTTTGGAGGCAACTTGGACACGATTTCAACACGACTTGCACATGACTTGAGGCCACTTACAACACTATTTTAAATTGCCCCAGGCCAGGCGACTTTTGCCATGGCCAATCAGAGAATGAGCTCTCAAGGGGGAACTCCATGCCAAATTTAAAAAAACAAAACGGCGTGGGTTCCCCCTCCGAGAGCATACCAGGCCCCTAGGTCTGGTATGGATTCGAAGGGGAACCCCCTATGCCAAAAAAACGGTGTGGGGGGCCCTCCCTGATCCATACCAGACCCTTATCCGAGCATGCTACCCGGCCGGCCAGGAACGGGGTGGGGATGCGTGGCCCCCCCACCCCAAAGCACCTTGTCCCCATGTTGATGAGAACAAGGGCCTCTTCCCGACAACCCTGGCCGTTGGTTGTCGGGGTCTGCGGGCGGGGGACTTATCGGAATCCGGGAGCCCCCTTTAATAAGGGGGCCCCCGGATCCCGGCCCCCCACCCCATGGGAATGAGTATGGGGTACAATGTACCCCTACCCATTCACCTGTGAAAAAAATGTACAAAAAAAACACAACACACAAGGGTTAAAATAGTTTATTGCACAGCTCCGGGGGTCTTCTTTCGTCTTCTGGGGTCTTCTCGCCGGACTCCTCCGCTATCTTCTGCTAGCTCTTTTACTAGCGGAGGAGCCTGGCTTTCTTCTTCACCGCCGCCCTCTTCTTCCGACTTCGGGGGTCTTGTCTCCCCTCTTCGGTTCTTCTTGCCGGGCCACCGCGCCGCCTTCTAGCTCTTTTACAAGCGGTGGCCCGGTCTTCTGTCGCCACTGTCTTCTGTTCATATTGATGTTAAATGTTTAACCTTTAAATGATTAATTTTAATGTTCTCAATCCTATCATAAGGATGCCCTATCGTCTAGTCAGTAAATAGTTTTTTCTTCTCATCTCAGTAAACTGCTGAGACCAACATCTATAGTTTGGAAACATTTCCACGGTGCAATTTCTGCTCAGAGCAAAGCTGCAATATGCAAAAATTGTGAGAAGAAATATTCTTTTCCAAATGCTACAGGTATGACAAAACACATCCTTATATACCAGCGTTCTTCACCAGCAACATTTTCAAGTAAGGAAAGGTTGAAAACCAAAGCCTCACAAAAACACACAATAACTTTTAATTTATAGATAAAATGATACCTGAAAACCAGGAGAAAACTGATAAAGCCCAATATATGCTTTTGGATCAGCATTGATAACTGAAAATGACTTTCAATTTGCTTAACTACTCCATGTTGAATTTTTGTTTTGTTTTTTTCTGAAAACTTTGCATTTTTTTCTGGGGAAAAAACAGGGAAATATTTTTTTCTCATGGATTCAGCATTACTGGAAAATTTACATCTCTGGGCCGTAACTGGAAATTACACGACCTCCATAGAAAAAAATTTCTTGTGGGCCCAGCAACAGCATAAATCATTGGGCAAAATGCAGAATCCCTCGTTCATGGTTTTCTAAACCAAGAGGTAAGGCAGTGGTCAGTATTAATAAATGCATTGGTCGTCAGCAGGAGAGAAGAAAGCCTGTCAGTCAGAAGGAAATAAAAACTGCCCCCACATTAATAATCGGAGGGAAAAAATGATCTACAATGCCTCCCTATAATGCCTGATGGGGCCTATTTCTGGATAGGTTAAAATTCCAGAATGAGGCTGCACTGAATCCGAAGACTCACAAATAGGAACTTCCTTCAGCCTATTTCTCTTTATCCACAAATTGCACAGCTAATCCAAACACAACAGCAAAGATGCCAGATTAAGTACATCAGAACATGCAAATAAAGGGATGTATAATAATCTGAGTATGTACGCATAAATTGCTCCTTGTGGTCTCCAAATTAAAGTGCATTTAGTCTAATCGCAGAGCTCTCGGTGGTATAATTAAATAACCTTTCCTTAACTTTAAAATAACCAAATGTTGCTTCAGTTGGGCTCTGTAGAATAGCTTTGCAATGGGGTCAGCACTCAACAGGCACTCAGCACTGTCTATAATGAGAGAAAGGCAGGGCAATGGTGTCTAAAGCGTCTTTTGTCTTTTATTGGATATGGGGCTGGCCATTGTTGAGCTGCCTTCCCAGTGTGCTATATAATGAGATTTAGGGATGTCAATCAAGCCTTGTAAATTCCAGGGCTTGCACAACCCTCAGGAAGAAGTTACTAGTTTAAACAGGTGCAGGGTGGTGATCTCAACCAAGTTTATAGGGTACACTCATGATTATACTCTAAAAGATTTTTTTTTTTAATGGATCACATTCTATATGTTCTATACAAGAGTACATGTGCAACGTCCTATGTATGCCTCTTCAGAATCAAATATTTAGTGCTCTCTCATCTGTCACTACTATTAGCTGATGGCATTATCTTGACTTATTGTCTTATTTGCCATTGCTTGGCCCTTTAAATGCACAGTGATGATGATCCCGATGAACAGCCACCTCTTTTACATACTCATTCTTTTCAGTTTGGGGCAATACAGAGCATCTGCTGGAAGCTGTAATCGGTCCTGCCGCATTCTTTGTTGTCCTGGCTTTGTTGCTGATTTCATGCTATCAGAGGGACTACATGTTTTCCTGCTTCAAGTTGTCAGACAAATAAAAGCTTTGGATACAGGGTCACATTTAGAGGGTGGGGCATGGAAAATTG
Organism: Lithobates pipiens; assembly: GCA_037367395.1. Taxonomy (NCBI): domain Eukaryota; kingdom Metazoa; phylum Chordata; class Amphibia; order Anura; family Ranidae; genus Lithobates; species Lithobates pipiens. Next base: position 70,496 of record JAZDVW010002555.1, read on the forward strand.
GTAAGACAGTATATTTGTAGGCCACCCAGCTAAAAAAGCATTTAACTTCTGCAAAGCAACCTCGTCATCTTTCGCTTGCGGAAAAAGTTATTTTTCGTGAAAACGGGATACCTTTTTATTGTTCTTAATGGCTCTTTTTAATTCTTTAATAGCAGAATTAATCATACTATTACAGTATGAGTACATAATTTTTAGTTTTAGTAATCCCTTTCCATTAAATAAGGGATAGCTTTCCAGTTTATTTGAAGTACTGGAATGGGCAGTTCATTTGGGACTATTGGAAAAGATTAACAAAGCAAAAGATCTCGGCTCTGTTTCTGTCAAGTAGCTAATTTAACAAAGCATATATTTTATTTACACTTAAGACTATTGACATTGCTAAGCTAAATTTCCATGCATTTTTGTATGAGTACCCATTTAAGCCACTATTGTAAAGTTACTTTGACTGTTTTAGTGGAATTTTTTAAAATGCTTAAAAAAATGTTTAGTTGCTTCGTCTCCTGACTCTGGAACAGCAATAAGTATCCTCAATAAACGAATGCTGGATATGCTACCCAGAGAGAGTACTGTTTTTCAAAGAGATTGTGCTTACAGCTTATACCATACACTTTAAAGGAGTATCCATAAGTGAGCTTTTCTATTAGGGATGCATCAATACCATTTTTGTTTTTGTTTTTTACGGGTACCGATACTTTCTTTTTAGTACTCGCCGGTACCATTAACCTATACTTACCGCAACTGTTTTGTTTACACTTCAGCTGTCAGCAATGGTACAAAGCATTGAAAAGTCATTTACAAATTAAATAAATAGTTTTTTAATTTTTGCGCTTTTTTTAATGTGAAATGTGTAAATATATGTTAATATACATGTGTGAGCAAAAAAAGTTTTAATTATCGTTTAGAAAATAGGAGTGAACAAAAAAGCAGGAAAATAATAAATGGAGGAGAATAGGGAGTTAAGGCTGATTAGAGTAAATTAAGGGTTAATAAGGGGTTAAACAGAGGAACATTTGTTCATCCCCACTGACAGCTCGAAGAAGCGAGCCTGAAAGTATTAGTTTCAGGTATTGGTACATTTGCATGAGTACCGATACTTGTGCAAATACTCAGCATCAGCACCGATACTAGTGTAGCACTGACCCCCGAAGGAGCTGCTGGTTTGATTTGGGCCTGCACTCCAGTAACAAAACCCTACCAACTTCCTTCAGTCCCCTTGACACAGTTGTGGTACAATACAGTACAATATAATATATCACAATATACCTGTATTGTCCTCTCAGGATCCACTGGCTCCACCTGCTAGGAGAAAGCAATACTCCACACAACGAGGTACTTAACCAAAGTTTATTTTATTATATACATTTGTAAATAGGTGATTACAGCAATTGTACTGTCACCCCAACATAGAATGACAGGACAATGAATTTTTATAAAAACCGTTAATAAATATATATAATTATGGGAGCTCCCCCTACTTTTATTGCTATGTGTGAGATCTCATTTAAAGTACTCAGTCTTTAGTCTTCTGATCTTCTCTAGCAATGATTATTCTTTATAATTTGTAATCCAAGGTTAAAGCAGTTAAAGTTGATTTAAGGATGAGCCCAGTATTGCCTCAGTAAATATAGCACAATGCTTGAGATGTGATAGGAAGTAGGCCTTATGCCTGCCTAGTGTCGGTTGCTATACTCCTCCTCCGTGAGACTTCCAGTAGTATCCCAGCGAGGCCTGTATATAAGTCTGACTAGGTGCAAAGTTTAGAAAACTGTGGGTCGCAACCTGCTCACCAACTGGATCGGAAGCTCGATATGGTAACTTTGGTCCAGTATGTGCAGCTTGCTTCTGCGCCAGCCGGCTCCGCCACTCTGTTCTATTCCGATAGGTGGACCTGGCCTTCTGATGCTCGAACGAGTCTCTGGATCCTCTCAATCCGATCACTGTGTCTCTGGCACTTCAGATCACTCACACAACCGAGCAGGGTTGCACTCGCAAAGGCAACAGACTGCTTCCTCCGGGAGGCCTCCGCACAAGTCCTCACAGGCAGGGCACACGTTTCCAAGAGGCCTAAGATGGCCGCTCGGGGTCCTTTTATGTCCTACCCAGCATGCAGTGCAAGAAAGGGTGTCCATGGGTAGGTCACCCAGCATCCTGGGTAAGAGGGTCAACTCCCAAATGTAAATAAGTCACTTCCTGTAAATAGTTCAATGCTTGGAAAGCAAAAATCATTTAAGTTAATTTTCAGTAATTGGCCGCTAGATGGCGCCAAACACTAAGCTATAAAACCGTCCATAGACTTTTATTGTAATTACTAATACACATTAGTAGACAAGGATACCAGTGCTACACTAGTATCGGTGCAATCCTATTTGCTATGCTTCATTTTTAGACATGAAGTGAAGTGCAGGCCTTTAAATGTAATGGACTAGCAGAACTCTCTTTATAGGGAAAAACATCCCCTCTTGAAGATTTACCTCTCCATGAGCAGGCCATTTTTTGGCTATATGGCACTGCGTTATTTTAACGGATGATTGCGCGGTCATGCAACACTGTACTTAAAAGAAGTATGGGAATTTTTTTCACATATATTCATACTTGGGTAGATGTAGCATCGCACCTATGCTGCATCTGGCCTCCGCACTGAGAACTGAACGATCGAATACCATGATGGCACAGTTCTCTCACCTCCCCGAGTGGAGAGCTGCTTCCTGTCAGCAGTTCTCCTGCTCTATTCCTCCACGCTCATTGGAGCGCTGAGCTGTGCAGGGGTGGGGGAGCGGCCGTCTTATCCTGGCCATCAGTCCGGGTACCTGGTGGATCCAGACTTCCCAAGTCGGGATGCCGCGGTGCCTGGACTAATCTGTGACGTTAGCAGAGAGTGGACTTCAGACCGCTCTCCACTGAAAACGGGTCACAGGAGTGCAAAACGCATTGCACTCCTGTGATCCGTAGGAGAAGCCCAGCCGAACAAGTTCAGGCTGGACTTCTCCTTTTATATTGAATTAAAAATTCACAGAGTGGCTGCAAACCTCCTCTTCTCGAGGCCCCCCGCCGTCGCTCCTGGCCCCTTCTGTCTGTCCAGTGCCCACATGGGAAGCAGCTTCCCATGGGGGCGCTCGTGCATGCTCCATCCCACACTCGCCTTGCCCCTGCTCCCTGGTCACTGGCTTTGATTGACAACACTGAGAGCCAATGGACCCCAGTGCCCCAGCAAAGCCAGCGAGACCCAGAAGTGAGGAGAGAGAAAAGCTGCAGACATGCACAGAGCTGGATTGAATGAGGGCTCAGGTAAATAAAAGGGAAGGTGGGTGTGGGGGGGATGCTAATGCCCAAACATTCTTTACCTTAATGCAAGGAATGAATTAAGGTAAAAAAAGTTTATGCTTTAGAACCACTTTAAATATTAGGATGGCTTATTAGTGCTGTAAACTTTGCAGTTACTAAGTGATCTGTGCCAATGAATACCAGCCCCCAGAACGAATGTACCTGGGATTACCAGAGCGCAGAGGGAGGCCCCTCTCCTGCCGTCAAAAGATCTTGTGGCAAATCCACCTCTGAGACCACTCTTATTGGAAAGCGGACTGCCAGCCGAAGAAGAGGATACCAGGGTAATGGCAGCTAGCTGCTGTCATAACAACAATATCATTCTTCAAAGTGAGGACGTATATTGGCGTGCAGCGGTCCGTAAGTGGTTAAATTTGATAATATTACAGAATGTGCAGTGAAATGAGTAACTAAAATCTGCATTGGAGACTTGATTCATAAGACTTATGTTAAATTTTGTGTTCACGTTGTATATAATAGAAGGTTCTCGCATTTTATACATCACACTTGCTCAAGAGGGTGGCTGGCTCCATCTCACAAATTACTGTGCCTGTGAACGGAACCTCTCAGCTAATGGACAGCATACAGGGTGAGCAAGTATTGGCACCTTCAATCCAAGCTTACCAGTATCTCCTGTGCTCATCATGTGATCTCACATCATGATCCCCTAGAGCAGTGGTTTCCAGATGTGGCTCTTTTGCTTGCCCATATCCGGCCCTTGGGGCACTATTCCTCCCACTGATACAATGATACAAGGTACAATACTATTCCTCCCACTGACACCAATGATGGTTCGTAATTCCTTTTACCAACATAAGCATATTGTTCCTTCACCTGAAACCAATGATGGGGCACTATTCTTTTCACTGACACCAAAAACAGGGCACTATTTCTCCCACTAAAACCAGTGGTGGGGCACTATTACCACCCCCCCCCCCCCCATTAATACCAATGATGGGGCATTGTTTCCTTCCACTGGTCACAGTCCAGCCCCCTTTGAAGTCTAAAGGACAGTAAACTGGCCCTTTGTTTAGAAAGTTTGGAGACTCCTGCCCCAGAGCATTGTGTAGCCAATTTTCATTTTTAAGGCAGACAACAGACTTGGCAAAAGGTAGTCATGCAAGCTTCCAGGAGCAGGGGCTTAATTGTAATTAAGAACCTTGCAACCCCTATTTCTGTGTTACTGACTTCTGATATGCTTTTTCAAACAGGTACAGGCTTTTATTCACCCTTCAGCCTTATCCTTGGTTGGTGAATGCCCCAGCTTTAAGATATTATCTGAGGAACGGGTTTAATTTAGCCTTGTACATCTAGGTAAAGCCTAATGACTGTAGTGCAGGGAAACTCATTTACCTGCAAAAGTCTATTCTTTTGACCCAAGACCTTGGTTCTACTTTTCTTTTAATTGGCTGACAGACGGAGAAGGTTAAATCTCACTGGTACATGGCAGTCTTTCCTAAACACATAGAGGACGGAAGAGGCAAAGCACATACTTTGTGCCAAAGATCTGCAGCAAGTGCATTAAATGCTATTCAATCAGACATTATAGGATTACTGCATTTCAGCTTCTCATCATCCACCTCAGATATTTCTTTTAAAGACTTGCAAGGTGACACCAGAAAAGTGTTATGCCCAAAACTGTGATATTCATTAAACATTTTCTTTTTACCATGTCCCTAAAGTTTTAGTGAGTAAAATGAAACCTCGCCATAGCGAATGAAAACCACCCCAAGTTCAGAGAATTATGGGCACCCTGGATAGAATTCCTTGATTTTCCTTTGCTGTTGTGCCCTATAGGGAATAGAAATTGATATTACGCTTTTGAAAATCACATATGGCTGCTCTCTAGGAATAGTCAATACTGGGAGATAAAACCTATTCTTTTTCTTGTCATATTTGGCTGACGCGCTCTGTAGGATGCAATTTTAACTTCTAAACCCCCCCCCCCTTTTTTTTGGTTTCCTTTTTTATATAATTTTGGGTGTCCCCTTTAGTGGGGAAAATGTGGGCTTGAGGGGTGTATATGTGTGTGTGTAATTAATATATATATATATATATATATATATATATATATATATATATATATATATATATATATATATATATATTATACAAGGATAAAAAAGGTGTGTTGTAAACTATATTTTTGATTGGCATAGTTGAGTCTTTTAAAGGACACATTTATTGCCATTAAAGTGCCACATGTACCACCCTTTTTTTCTTTTCTTTTTTTCTCTACTGTATAGTAAAGATGTATTCTTCAATATTTTAATTGTTAAAATGTATTTTAAATTTAAATAGAAGTTACATTTTAACTTCTAAACCCCCCCCCCCCTTTTTTTTTTTTTTTTTTTTTTTTTTTTTTTTTTTCTTTTTATATCATTTTGTGTGCACTTTTTAGTGGGGAAAATGTGGGCTTGAGGGTAAACCTAATTAGTTTTTTTTTTGTTTTTTAATTATGCAAGGATAAAAAAAAGTGTGTTATAAATTATAGTTGAACCTTTTAAAGGACATGGTTGTTGCTATTGTTAAAGTGCTATATGTACCGCCCTTTTTATTTTATTTATTTATTTTTTTATTCTCTTTTTATTGTATAATAAAAATGTATTCATTCAATATTGCTTTATAGCCTAATTCGATGTAGAAATAACTTGGACTTTTTAAACTGATTTCAATCTGTGCCAATTTGCATTTTAGAGCAGCCCTGCCTGTTAGTGAGGCTTGAGTTTTCATGACGCCAGGTAAAAGAAATATGCGTGAAGTAGAATAACATTACCATGTTTAGTTTTATTTCTGTGCTGTCTAATGAATAGCACTTCCCCTGTCATGTGCCTAGTTGGCTTTGAGGAGCAAATATGGGCATATATATATATAGAGGAGAATGAAGATGCCGACTTTATTTCTAGGGGCATTAAAACTGCTCCCAGTATGTTAAACAGTCTTGTGGACATCTGGCGGGTTTGGTTTTAATCTGCTGACTAGGAAAAAAAAAAAGTTAGGATTAAATCTTGCCTTTACACGTCTTTGTCCTGCAGTCAAAAAAGTGACAGAGCTGCACTGAAACAATGGCCTTACTTATTCCACCCAGTGTACCATGTGGCTGGTCACCCTCTATTTCCAGAGCTGCTTCTCTGAGCATGACAATGAAGCATCTGGTAGGCTTTTCGTGTGTCCAAGATATTTCCTTGTCTGTACTTTCTCTCGGTCAGTCTGCCTAGCTTTCCCCGGGTGCAACATGGTGTGTTTTTTTTTTTTCGGCCTTTCAAGGCAGGGTGTGCCAAACTCAGTGGCAAGAGGTCAAGAGGCCAAAGTGATGAATTTTTATGCCTCTGTTTCTTGTGTTTCTGCTCAGTGACAATTTTTTGTGCGCTGGGCTGCCTCTGAAAAGAAGTCAATGTGAGCAATTTGTCCTCCCGGCCTGGGAATAATAGCGAGTCAGATGAGTTAAAATAGCATGTATAGCTAAACAGAGGAGCACACAAATGTTTTCCTAATGGTAAAACAGAATGCCTCTGTCACCAGTCACTCCGGGAGGTGTGCAGAGATTTGTGGCCTATTGGCATTCAATCAAATGACAGATGAATTTAACAGCACGTAAAGCTATATCAGGAGAATGGGTCTGGGGGCTGGTCGCAGATGTTAATGGGAGCTGGCAATTGTTTTAACCAATCATGTACTGGTTAAAATGTCATTAATGCAGATACACAGCAGGTCCCGTTACCAGGATGAGTAGCTGATGCAACGTTTGTTTTACCAGATGTCAATTGCTTTTTAGCATTTAGAAAATTTTGGATGCAACTAAATCTAAATGATAGACACTTTGCGCTTTGTTGGAGGTTCTGCTGCTTGTTCCTGACAAATTGTTTCAGTCTCTCGATTAGCATTTGTTTTTCTTTCTGAATGTTCCTGAATGTTCTGAGGATATTAAAGCAAAAATTACCCTGAACAGATATTCAAACAGGACTTTTAAGCCCCGTACAGACAATCGGATTTTCTGACGGGAAACTTTGAATGACAGGCTGTTGGTGGAAAATCCGACCGTGTGTACGCTCCATCAGACTTTTTGTTGTCGAACAAATGTTGGCTAGCATGTCTTCAAATTTTTCACCAACAAATGTGTGGTTGTGGATTTTCTGAGCCTGTGTACACAAGTCCGTTGGACAAAAGTTCAAAGTACACAGGCCCAAAAGCAGAAGCCGTCGGTCTTGTAAACTAGCGTTCTTAATGGAGAATTAACATTCATGATGCAGCTATTATGGAATCTCCAAATGCAGTGCACAATTCTCTTCTTCTTTAATGGGATAATAATGAAGCTGCTTTGCTGGTGATACTGATGGAGTTATTGCAAATGAATTTGCAAAGGCTTTTTTGTATCTAGTGATATCGAGAATATTATGCTTTTTTTTTGTGTGTGTTTTTTTTGTTTATTTTGGCAAGTTACCACAAAACCATTATACTGTAGTTTTTAAGATCAAAGATACAACTATGTTGGTGTCCTTTGTCAATTTTACATTGTATTTTTTAAAATGTAACTGCCTACTCCCAAACTGTCAATTGAAGTAGAACACATAGCCAAGTAGTATTCTCCACAATTTTTTTTTTATTGTGCGTTAAAACAAAAACAAAATTAGACATGCTATCTGCCAATAGAACGTAACCAAAAAGTGCATTCTATGCATCCAAAAATATAGAAAATATACCAAATCAAATCATTATTCAACCAAAAAATTATGTCAAAGCAATAACTCCAAGGCCAATAATAAATAACACGTTATCTCCTCTGATTCCGCAACATGGCTGGTTGACGAACAGCCATGTAGAAACTAACTGAAAAGCACGAACTGAAAAGCGCCAATCAACACACGCCAAACTTCTACTAACACGAAATTACTGATGGAGTTATTGAAAACTAATTTTCAAAGGCCTTTTTTTTTTCCTAGTGATATCAAGAATATGTTTTGTTTTTTTGTTTTATTTATTTGGTCAAGTTGCCACAACACCATTATTCCGTAATTTTTAAGAACAAAAATACAACTATGTTGATGTTCCTTGTTAATTTAACATTGTATTTTTTAAAATGTAACTGCCTACTCCCAAACTGTCATTCGAAGTAAAACACATAGCCAAGTATTATTATACTATATACTAATATAGTATTAATATAATATAGTATTATTCTAGTCAATTTTATTGTGCATTCAAAAAAATAAAAATTAGATATGCTATCTGCCAATAGAACTTAACCAAAAAGTGCTTTCTATGCCTCCGAAAATATAGTGGCTTCGTAAGAATCATTTCAATGTCCTGGAGTGGCCCAGCCAGTCTCCAGATCTCAACCCCATAGAAAACCTTTGGAGGGAGTTGAAAGTCCGTGTTGCCCGGCGACAGCCCCAAAACATCACTGCTCTAGAGGAGATCTGCATGGAGGACATGGAGGCCAACATACCAGCAACAGTGTGTGACAACCTTGTGAAGACTTACAGAAAACGTTTGACCTCTGTCATTGCCAGCAAAGGATATATAACAAAGTATTGAGATGAACTTTTGATATTGACCAAATACTTATTTTCAACCATAATTTGCAAATAAATTCTTTCAAAAATCAGACAATGTGATTGTCTGGATTTGTTTCCACATTTTGTCTCTCATAGTTGAGCTATACCTATGATGACAATTACAGGCCTCTCATCTTTTTAAGTGGGAGAACTTGCACAATTGGTGGCTGAATAAATACTTTTTTGCCCCATTGTACCATATCATTTAGGGCAATCTATCACAACAATAATCAATTTTTATTGATTTATATTCCTTTGTATATGGCTGCACGTGATTTTACTGTGATTACAGCGTGATTCTGTAGTGCTCAACCACTGCAAGTCATTTGGGGTGCTCTTTAGGAGGCTTAACTCTCAAACATACGTTGAGCATTTTGCTCTGATTGCCACATGATTTGGAAATAGTGGGCAGATTTACAGCAATTCCAAATTGACAAGTGTGAAAGGGGCTTAGCTTATGGTTTCTATGTTTTATACTTGCTGTTCATATAAGGCACGTGGAAGCCTGTGGATGATGTAAATCGGTGGTTCCTAATTGATACGATCCTCGATATGTTAAAAACGTTAAAAAAATATTAGGCAAAAATCAGGTTAAGAACCCCCATATCCTACAATAACGGACTATAACGGCCACAGAGGAGACCCTATAGATAAAATTATCAACTTTTATTGTAAAAATAAAAAAAAGATAAAAGCACAATAAAAGTTGGTAATTTTATCTTTTATGTTTCCACTCTGTGGCCGTTTATAGCCCATCATGGTAGGATATGGGGCTTCGTACCCCGATATGTGTCTAATGTTTTTTTCCTGTATTCTTTCAGATAAGGCCCTAGTCCATTTTTACCTACTCATGTTAAAAACTTACCTTATAGCAGTGGCGGCTGGTGCTCAATAAGTCGGGGGAGGGGGGCGCCACCTACCCCACGACAGGAAAGGAGTCGGTCCACCCCCCCTCCCCGGGGAAACACGGTTAATTCGCCCGCGAGACGGACTGGCTCCTAACCTTCTCACTCTGATCTCCCCTCCCCTGTCCAAGCCGGGGAGTGCCACTGCGAGTCAATGGCAGCTGGTGGGTCAGCGGGTCTTCTCCTTCGGTGGTGCTCACCGCTCTCCTCCTCCTCCTCCTCTTAGGCATCCAATAGGATAGCCTGGTGTTTTGGCCATTTGGGAAACAGGTCTCGTAACCCTCTTCCCGATTGGCCAGGAGGAGGATTAGTGTGAGAACAGCGAATATTCATTCACTTTTGTCACATAACTGGGTGGGCTCAGAGCGCAAAGCTCTGCTCCCCGAACCCACCATTTTTGAAGCCTATTAGAGCCTCTGGCTTTAATCACGTCCATTGAAATCCATGGTCCATCATCCCTGTATGTAGATCAGGGGGCCGGAAAAATGGATAGGGGGGCGGAGCCCAGGCGCCCTCTATGGATGTGCCGCCACTGCCTTACTGATACTTGCCTCTATATATATATATATATATATATATATATATATATATATATATATTGCCTTAGTACATGTCTGTTGACCTGAAAAATGCCTTAAATGGCCCTCTCGTTAGCCAAGATGATAAAGGCTAAAACCTTGCACTGTAGGGAGGATGAATCGGCTGGCAGTGGCCATTTACCATAGAGAATACCGTGGACCAGCTGGTCCCCAGCTATCTCTATGACCTCCAGAGGCCCAGGGGCGACGTTATGACATCACATCCAGCCTAGGCTAAACTGCCTTTTCTTTGGCTGGGAAGCTGATATTTTGATTGATTTTATTTATTTTTACTTCGGGCTTTCCAGCCTAGAGGTCAGATCTGGTGACTTAAAGACCCTAGATCTCGCTATAAAGAGGACCTGTCATGCCCTACTCCTATTACAAGTGATGTTTGCATTCCTTGTAATAGGAGTAGGGCATGACAGGTCCTCTTTAAAAGTCATAAAAAATAAAAGGAAAATAAACAATAACAAAATAATTTAAAGCGCTCCCATCCCCCGTATGCTCGCACGCGTAAGGGAACGCATAGGTACGTCGCGCCCACATATGTAAACAACGTTCAAACCACACGTGTGAGGTATCACCGCGAACATTAGCGCAAGAGCAATAATTTTATCCCAATACCTCCTCTAACTCTAAACGGGTAACCTGTAGAGATTTTTCGCCTATGGAGATTTTTCATTACCGAAGTTTGGCGCCATTCCACAAGCGTGCACAATTTTACATGACATGTTGGGTACCAGTTTACTCGGCCTAACATCTTATACAAACACAAAAAAAAATCATGCTCACTAGTGTGTGTTTTTCTTTTCTTTTTTTTTCCAAAAACAACGCATTTGAAAAATTGCTGCACAAAATACCGTATTGCATAAAAGTTGCAACGACCACCATGTTGTTCCCTAGGGTGTGCTAAAAAAAAAAAAAAATATATATATATATATATATATATATATATATCTATATATATATATATATATATATATCTCTTTTTGGGTTCTGAGTAATATTCTAGCAAAAAAAATAGTGGTTCTAGCAAAAAAAATAGTGGTTAAGATACAATAATGTAAAGGTCGGGCTGTTTTCTTCCCAATTGGATGTCCATATATTTCCTGTTGAAGTGATCAAGGATGAGTAGTAATTTTTATTCTATTTGAATCATTTATGATAAAACCATTGCTTATTTCTGATTAGACATTTTACTTGTGCTTATACTAGATTTTTTTTTTTTTTAGATGATATTCATTCCAATGATGGTGAATGATTGACTGAATGGTCAGCAGAGATGAAATATCAAACATGCTGGGGAAAACCACCTTCTTTCAACATGTTAGTAATATTATCTCTGCTCACAATTTAGATTGACGGAAGCTTACTTCATTGTTCACTGCTGCTCTTTTGATACCTTTTAATTAGAAGTTGCTCTGCTGCACCAAGTAATAGCGTTTTCACTTGCCTTTTATGCACATTGAGGCATGTGAATCACAAGACTGGCTGAACAGACTTATAGACTTTCTAGCATGTATATAATTGGTTGTTTGTGATAAATACTCGTGCCTGGAATAGTGACTAAAGTGTAATTAAATTGTTAAGTGCGGCAGCTGTTTCAAATCATAAACTAGTGATTGATGATGAATGGCGGTGTCACGAGAATCGAAATGCCAACAGACAAACGGCGCTTGCTAATGATGAGTGGCAACAAAATAACTCAATTGACTAAGTGCAATCACAATAGACACACACACACACACAGTAATATAAAATATACATTGGTAACACAATAATATAAATTTGTGACCCATATATATACGATAAGTTCAAGTGCAGTGAAACGGAATGAAATCTTTGATTCCTTATGTCCAAAAATCGTGCTCTCCGTTTAAATCCCACACAATGTTGAATTTTAATGAAAAACTTCTCCCTCAAAAACTAGAAAAGGTAAGGTGAAGGTCCCTACTCACCAAATGTAGTTGACCTTCAATGCAAAAGATGAGAGAGGTCAAATGAACGTGTGCAGTCTCTATGACCAAAGGTTCAGTGAAACCTTTCCAACCATAGTCTACTTGTTGCGGTCTGCATTCCAAGGATGAACCTCGTAGCTAAAAAAAACTAACAGGCTCCACATGGCGTGATAAAGTGTAGGCTCTTTATTTAAAACTTGGTTAAAAAACAAATAGGGTCCCACAGCAGGAATAAGGGTCTAGAAGCTTCTGATGATGTCCTTTTTGATGATGACGAAACGCGTCGTTGGGACGCACGGGGCTCTAGGTGAATTCAGGACAACATACCGGAGCCTTTTTAGCCACTGTTACGGTATTTTGATGAATGTACGCTTTATACAGGAAGGGTCTGACCCCCTATTGCGGCTGTGGAACTCCCATTTGTTTTTTTAACCAAGTTTTAAAAAAAGAGCCTACACTTTATCATGGTCATCAAAATACCATAACAGTGGTTAAAAAGGCTCGGGTATGTTGTCCTGAATTCACCTAGAGCCCTGTACGCCGCCCCGTGCATCCCAACGTCGCGTTTCATAATAAAAAATGACGTCATCAGAAGCTTCTAGACCCTGCTTTGGAACCCTATTTGTTTTTTTACCAAGTTTTAAATAAAAAGCCTACACTTTATGCGGAGCCCGTTTTTTTCTTTTTGATTGCTACGAGGTTCATCCTTGGAACACGGACCGCAACAAAGAGACTATGGATGGAGCTTTTTCACGGATCCTTTGGTCATAGAGACAGCACACGCTCATTTGACCTCTCATATGGCATTGAGGGTCAACTACATCTGGCCAGTAGAGACCTTCACCTTACCTTTTCAACTGTTTGAGGGAGCAGTTTTCCACTACAAATCAGCATTTAAACGGCGAGCATGATATTTGGACAAAAGAGGATTTTACTGCACTTGGACGGACTTTGAGATGAGTTTTTTGCATACTACTGTCAGTATGAAATGGTTTGGCTCAAGCCTCTAACTGCCACTTTTGCTAGATAGCATGAAAGATACTACTTACTGTCAGGATGAATAGGTAAAAATAAAGGGGGAAAAAAGTCTAAACAAATAAAACGAAAGAAAGAAAATGAATGCAACTACTATATCTAAGTATTTGGCAAGCTGCAATATATTCGTTTTTGTGTTTAAAGTGGAGTTCCACCCGAAAATGGACCCCCTGACAGACCACATTCGGCATGTAATTTTTTTGGGGGGGTGAGGGGGGAAGAGCACGGTTACCCTGTTTTTACAGGCACCCAGCTTCCACTTCCTCCCCTGGCTCCACAGCGCCGGACGGAAGATCACCTCTCTCCCCCTCCCTGCAATCTTTTGGGACACGTCACAGGTCCCAGAAGATTGCCTGGCCATTCACAGCACGCAACGCGGCTCGCACCTAGCTGTGAAGCCACAGCCGGGTGCCCACAGTTAGAATGCCGGCACCGCAGAGAGGAGTGGCAGAGAAGAGGAGTGGGGCATCGCTGGACCGCAGGACAGGTGAGTGTCTGATTATTAAAAGTCAGCGGCTACACTTTTTGTAGCTGCTGACTTTTAAATGGGTGGAATTTCACTTTAACCGCATTTACTGTGGATGGGCAGCAGCTACAGGCTAGGCAAAGTACCCATACATCTCCGCTTGTTTTCGCGTGCCCCCTGCTGAGTTAGTCAGCAGGTTTCAGACAATGATTTTGGCTCTATACCTGCTAATCGGCTGTGACCAATCACAGCATAGAGCTACAAACACAACTCTGTACACGAACCGTGAAAAGTCTGAGTTTAGGGGAGAAAAAGGCAGCTAGATCTTTGAGTAAAAGCACCACACTTTGCATGCATTAGGTACACAGTTAACCCCTTAATTGCCCCTTGATGTTAACCCCTTCCCAACCTTTGTCATTAGTGCAGTACTGTATTATCACTGATCAATGTATTAGCATCACTATGGATGTTAGTGTACCTCCCAGCGAGGGGCAGTTGGCACCAGATTGTCCGCCACAGTATATGTCACTGGTCACTGCCATTATTAGTATTGTGACTATAGTTGCGTAAATTCAAGTTTATATAACATCATTTGTAGACGCTATAACATTCACACAAACCAATTAATATACACTTATTGGCAATTCTTTTTACCAAAGACATATAGAAGATTATATTTTGGCCAAAATTTATGAAGACATTAGGTTTTCTTGGATATGTTTGATAACAAAGTAATATTGTTTTTTTATTTTTTTATTTTATATAATAAAAAATAACCGAGCTATATTTGTGTGAACAAGTGATATAAATTTGGGCACAGTGTTGCATGACCGCGCAATTCCCAGTTAAAGTAGGGCAGTTCTGAATAGCAAAAAATATACACATAAAACCTTCTGGAAGTCAAGTGGTTAATACCGCCTTAATATAGTATTACACATCAATTTTGTTTTCTGCTATTTTTCCCTGCAAAGGAAGAGCAGGTCATTGATGGTCGTGGTTGATTATCTGTTTTGGCAAAACCATGACAGTGGTAATGAATTTTGGAAGTGCCATGTAGCGTGGCTCATATGTCACTGGGACTAACCTCGCCCTTAAAGGTTATTTGACATCTGTACTGGTAATTTTACATTTTGCAGTGCACCGTGTAAAAGGCACTTTGCAATGTGTGACTGCAAATGAGTTGTAAGCCTGTGCCCAGAAGACCGGACAAACAGGACTGTCTCGGTCTATTAGTTGCTACTCACTGAGCTCATTCATAAGAAATGATTGCAGAAACTGTTGGGTTAGAAAATAAATTGATTTGGCAGAGGGGTTGGTGGAGAAATAAGCTAAAATTGTTTATTCATACACATTTCCTATGAAATGCTAACTTTTTAAATCAGCTTTGTTTGGAAAGCTTAAAGCAACTTTATTTCTAAAATTAAAATGGAGCTCCCTGTAAAGAGGAAAGTAAATACATCTCTGCTGCGCACGCTGCCAAATTGTTCCTCAAAATCTCTGCCGGAACCAGAAATTTTCCGGAAGTATTGTACCCCTGGCCTCGAGCAGTGGTTCCCTCTGCAAACCCCTGCACTGAAGTCACTGAACTTGCTGAAATCACTGAAGGACAAAATAGAGACATGGAGGTCGGCAGGAGGAACCACAGAGTTGAAATGATGGAGTGTTATGGTTTTGGTGGGATGGGCTTAACTCTGAATCGGGCAGTAAGTAAGGTGCATTCTTTACTGTGTGCCTAGGATACTGCAGACAGCTGGGTTTGGCCATCACCCATGATGGCTAAATGGAATTGGCATCTAGGATGAAAAGGACCTGGGGGTCCTAGTAGACAATAGGCTCAGCAATGGCATGCAATGCCAAGCTGCTGCTAACAAAGCAAACAGAATATTGCCATGCATAAATTCCAGAGATAATATAATTCTTCCGCTCTACAAGAGTCTGGTCTGGCTGCACCTGGAGTATGCTGTCCAGTTCTGGGCACCAGTCCTCAAAGGATGCACTGGAAATGGAGCGAGTACAAAGAAGGGGAACAAAGCTAATAAAGGGTCTGGAGGATATTAGTTATGAGGAAAGGTTGCGAGCACTGAACTTATTCTCTCTGGAGAAGAGACGCTTGAGAGGGGATATGATTTCAATTTATAAATACCATACTAGTGACCCCACAATAGGGATTACATTTTTTTTGCAGAAGGGAGTTTAACAAGACTCGTGGCCACTCATTAAAATTAGAAGACAAGAGGTTTAACCTTAAACTACATAGAGGGTTCTTTACTGTAAGAGCGGCAAGGATGTGGAATTCCCTTCCACAGCCGGTGGTCTCACCTGGGAGCATCGATAGTTTCAAGAAACTGTTAGATAAGCACCTGAACCACCGCAACATTCAGGGATATACAATGTAATACTGACATATAATCACACACATAGGTTGGACTTGATGGACTTGTCTTTTTTCAGCCTCACCTACTATGTAACTATAAGGGTTCAACATTTACCCCAAATAGCCTGGCTTTACTGTAGCTAATAGAAGCAGTCATAAAAGAGCTACTGGCACCATTGTTACCTATGCTGTGAGAACATGATTCTTTCTGGCTGTTTAGTATGTAAGTGGATAAAGTTTGGCCTCCCATGCCATGGGTAGTTGCTCAGTTTCAGTGTTGGTCCAAAACTAATAAATTTACTTAATCGGAAAGGAGTTTTTTGGGGGAGGCTGCTAATAATCTTAGTATAATACACTTTTAAAATTTTATTACAGAAATAATTAAAATTGTAATTTTATTTTAATTCTGTAATACAATTTAAAAAGCTTTTTATACCAAGATTGTTATCTTGTGTCTTTATTAGTCCACTCCAGCCTCCCCAAAAAAACTCCTTTCCTTTTGTTGGGATGAAGCTACCTTTTTTTTTTTTTTACTGCATTATGTATGCCGAGACTCCTTTTTAAATAATTTTCCTAATTGTCATTTTGCGTTTTATGAGCCTCTCTAGTAGGCTTAATAGTTTTTTATTATTATCTTTCCTATCCTGCGTATTATTGAAAAGAGTTTGAAACTTTGTCACCTTACATCTGTGTGGTTAGCCCTTGGCCAGCTGCTCACCAGGAATGAATATAACAAAAATTGACATACACCTCCTCTGAGAATTGACCTAGTCTGATGGTTTTTCCCTTGCACACACTGTTCACTTGGTAAAGCTCGGATCCTGGTAAATAAATATATATATCATTAGTGGTGTTGGCCCCACTACATGTCGATTTCTCACATCCCTGTTTTGTACCTCTTTCTCCAGTGTCTGCTCCAGCTTGTGTCAGTTCTTCCAACTACTTTCCTTGGCAGCTGTTAGGCTGTTATCCCAAAGGGGATAAGTGCTTCCCGCCCCCCCCCCCCCCCCCGCTGCTCTTCCCGGGCCTCCCGTCCCAGACTGTAAAGAAGCCGGAAACATCTTTGATCGAGTCTTCTATATGCAAACACGGAAGTGACATCACTTCCAGTTTATGCAGATGCCAATGGTGGCGTTTAAAAAAAAAAACAGTATTCAGAATCGCCATTTTTGGCAATCTGAATACTTTTAAGTGCAAAGGAGGGTTTTAGGGTCTTTTAGAGTACCTGTCACCACCTATTAGTGTCACAAGGGATGTTTACATTCCTTGTGACAGCAATAAAAGTGATAAAAAAAAGACAATGTAAAAAAAAAAAAAAAAAAAATGTAAGCGATTCCTTCCCCGCAAGCTCGAGCAGCAAAGAAAACGCACGTGCAAGTCACGCCTGCATATGTAAACAGTGTTCAGATCACACACGTGAGGTATTGCCACGATCATCAGAATGAGAGCAATAATTCTAGCACTAGACCTCCTCTGTAACACTAACCTGGTAATCGTAAAAAAAAAAATCTAATGTCGCCTATGCAGATGTTTAGGTATCGTAGTTTGTCGCCATTCCACGAGTGTGCGCAATTTCAAAGCATGACATGTTGGGCATCTATTTACTCATTTACTTTCATGTTGCTACTTGATACAGCACAGTGAGCTCTTGATTACTGGGTTTCGCTGGCATGAAATGTATTTACGTGTCTCTTTATATCCGCCTATCTACGGTCCATAAAAAAAGGCAGTTTACAACTAGCCATTCATAGATCACAACAGAGTCTGCCAGTGTCCACTCTGCATATACTGATAGAGCACGCATGTGACATCCATCCCGGTTGGTTTCGATCAGCTGCTCACAGATCCCCTGCTGATCGGAGCAAACTCTGCTCCTTGTGGAAAAGCCCTTAGAAACCAAATTGCATGTCCTTGGTTTTCATGACTGAGAATAGTAAAAAAATCTCTTGGTATGATCAATGTGGGGTCGTTTTTGAAGGTTGTATCTGTCTTTTGTACAAAAAATTAAAATTAAAAAAAATTACCTTATTCTGTCCTTTAATAACTTGTGTACCTGGTAAAATGCAGTGTCCTAAAAAGACAACCATTTACTAGCAATATTATAATTTTTCTTTGCTTGTTCTGTTAGCTAGATGACCCAGCAAGCTCTTTGTTTTCATCTTGCCTATTTTTCTGATGTCACAACATAATACATTATAACAATACTGCGTGATCTTCCGGAGATTTCCAGTCATCCAAAATGTTTACTTTACATGGAGGCGGTGGATACACATTCTGGCAGCGGCTGCAAAGTCCACCCACACTGCTTGGATTAAAAAGTGCCAACAATCTGGTGGTGGAGAAACAGAAAATGGCGCCAGCCGGGTCAAAAAAACCTGAAACGGCTGGCAGCAGGTGGTAGCTGTCCTCACAGTATGTGTGGATTTGGCACGATGAGTATGTTGGCATCTATAACCTATTTACTCTTAAATCGTTGGCCAATGCAGCAAAATATTTTTGGGCCTTAAGAATTAATTTTTATAGAGAATGTTCTTATGTCATCCATCTGAGCTATATTAAAGTGATACTAAATCTTAACATCTTTTTCTATTTAAATTAAAAAATAAAAATGCAAGGATATTGCACAGAGCAGTGGCTTACCACCTCTTTTCCAGTTGCCTGCTCGTGCTATTTCTTCCTTTCTGTGGGTGACCCCTCAGCAAGCCGCGTGCTGTGGGGGCACCCGTGCGGGCACACTTTCCAGCCGGGTTGTGTGCGTCTGTAGACATCTTGGGGATTGTGAAGAGGATTCAAGTAAGTGTTGGGAGGGGGGCACAATAAGCAGTGGGACTTTTTTTTACATTAATGTAAGGAATGCACTTAGGTAAAAGTTGTTAACTTTAGAACTACTTTAAGTATTGTGGCATAACAGCGCTTTCTCTTATGGCCCGTACAGACGATCAGATTTTCTGACAACAAAACCGTGTGATTTTGTTCAGAGGTTGTTGGCTCCAACTTGTCTTGCATAAACACAGTCACACAAATGTTGGCCAACAATTACGAATGTAGTGACATACAAGATGTACGGTGAGCTGCTAAAAAGGAGGTTCTATAGTCATGTGATGGCTCCATTGCGCTTTCGGCTCGTACTTGATTCCAAGCATGCGTGGACTTTTGTGCGACGGACTTGTGTACACGTGATAGGAAAGTCTGACAACAAAAATTTGTTGGCGGAAAATTTGAGAACCTGCTAGCCAACATTTGTTGGCGGAAAGTCCAACAACAAATGTTTGGAGCATACACACGGTCCGACTTTCTGCCAACAAGCTCACATCCAACATTTGTTGGAAAATCCAATCGTGTGTACGCGGCATAAGTCTGATGGTAACTGGTACTACATCAAATCACTCGCATCATAGATAAACAGTGCCTTGCGAAAGTATTCGGCCCCCTTGAACTTTTCAACCTTTTGCCACATTTCAGGCTTCAAACATAAAGATATAACATTTTTATTTTTTGTGAAGAATCACCAACAAGTGGGACACAATTGTGAAGTGGAACGAAATCTATTGGATATTTTAAACTTTTTTAGCAAATAAAAAACTGAAGAGTGGTGCGTGCAAAATTATTCGGCCCCTTTACTTTTAGTGCAGCAAACTCACTCCCAAAGTTCAGCGAGGATCTCTGAATGATCCAATGTTGTCCTAAATGACTGATGGTGATAAATAGAATCCACCTGTGTGTAATCAAGTCTCTGTATAAATGCACCTGCTCTGTGATAGTCTCAGGGTTCTGTTGAAAGCGCAGAGAGCATCATGAAGACCAAGAAACACACCAGGCAGGTCCGTAGTACTGTTGTGGAGAAGTTTAAAGCTGGATTTGGATACAAAAAGATTTCCCAAGCTTTAAACATCCCAAGGAGCACTGTGCAAGTGATCATTTTGAAATGGAAGGAGTATCAGACCACTGCAAATCTACCAAGACCTGGCCGTCCCTCTAAACTTTCAGCTCAGACAAGGAGAAGACTGATCAGAGATGCAGCCAAGAGGTCCATGATCACTCTGGATGAACTGCAGAGAACTACAGCTGAGGTGGGAGAGTCTGTCCATAGGACAACAATCAGTTGTACACTGCACAAATCTGGCCTTTATGGAAGAGTGGCAAGAAGAAAGCCATTTCTCAAAGATATCCATAAAAAGTCTCGTCTAAAATTTGCCACAAGCCACCTGGGAGACACACCAAACATGTGGAAGAAGGTGCTCTGGTCAGATGAAACCAAAATCCAACTTTTTGCCCACAATGCAAAACTATATGTTTGGCGTAAAAGCAACACAGCTCATCACCCTCAACACACCATCCCCACTGTCAAACATGGTGGTGGCAGCATCATGGTTTGGGCCTGCTTTTCTTCAGCAGGGACAGGGAAGATGGTTAAAATTGAGGGGACGATGGATGCAGCCAAATACAGGACCATTCTGGATTAAAACCTGTTGGAGTCTGCAAAAGACCTGAAACTGGGACGGAGATTTATCTTCCAACAAGACAATGATCCCAAACATACAGCAAAATCTACAAAGGAATGGTTCACAAATAAATGTATCCAGGTGTTAGAATGGCCAAGTCAAAGTCCAGACCTGAATCCAATCGAGAGTCTGTGGAAAGAGCTGAAAACTGCTGTTCACAAACGCTCTCCATCCAACCTCACTGAACTTGAATGGGCAAGAATTTCAGTATCTCGATGTGCAAAACTGATAGACACATACCCCAAGCGACTTGCAGCTGTAATCGCAACAAAAGGTGGCTCTACAAAGTATTAACGCAAGGGGGCCGAATAATTTAGCACGCCCCACTTTTCATTTTTTTTATTAGTTAAAAAAGTTTCAAAAATCCAATAGATTTCGTTCCACTTCACAATTGTGTCCCACTTGTTGGTGATTCTTCATAAAAAATTAAAATGTTATATCTTTGTTTGAAGCCGGAAATGTGGCAAAAGGTTGAAAAGTTCAAGGGGGCCAAATACTTTCGCAAGGCACTGTATCTAATAGCCTGTATTCTAAAGTTTGCCTGAACCAATTGCAATTGAACCAATTGTGATATATCTGCCCCTAATTGGTCAGCACTACCACACAAACTAATACTTGCGTGACAATTTCTATTTCGTGCCCTCAATTCATTTATACTGGTACTGCCTTTTAAGGAGAACATTTTACCACCTAAAAACATTTTCTCATTAGTCTTTTACCACTTTTTTTTTTATTTTTTTCTGGAGGGGTTGCCTTCCGATCCATCGTGGCATCTCATGTAACGTAGCGCCAAAGATTTGAAGCTGGAAAAGAAGATGGAGGGCATCCCTCTCCAGGAAATTTCTTCCAGTTTACCCAACTGGGCCTTATTTGCTGTGTCTCAGATTGACAATAACATTTCATGCATACTGATGGGACAGTAAAGTCCTACTCACTTGCATTTACCATATTTGCCTGCAGATTTTGTATGCATTGGTTCTAATATTTGAAGTCACATAAGGCTGATTTATATGTTGTATCTAACCAAAGTTGAAAAATTCGCACTTGCTCTTCCTCCCTCTTTATATAATGTTTCCTTTTTCTATATAAGGGAGACAATTGTACTCATGTGTCAACGTCACTATGTTTCATATACTTTTCTTTGGAAAAATAATAAAAATTATCGGAAAATAAATTTTCTCTTTTTAGGTGCGCTGTTTTTAATATCAAAGGACGACTAATTAGCTCATATCAAATGTAGAACCATGTGGAATTTAAAGTCGGAAGGTTTTTTTTTATCTTAAAGCGGGAGTCCGCCGGGAGTTCCGCCGTTTTTTTTTTTTTTTTTTTTTTCTTTTTTAAAAGCCAGCAGCTACAAATACAGCAGCTGCTGACTTTTAAAATAAGGACACTTACCCGCCCAGCGCGCCCGCGATGTCGTCACCCGAAGCCGATCTCTCGATCGTCTCTCAGGTGCTGCCGCCGCCATCTTGGGTATGGGAATCAGGAAGTGGAGCCTTTCGGCTTCATTTCCCGGTTCCCTACTGTGCATGCGCGAGTCGCGCTGCGCAGTAAGGATGGACCCGCTGCCTCTGGGATCTGTGTGTTTCCCAGCAGGCAGCGGGGGACTTTCGGAAAGGGGCATAGAGCTACGCCCCTTTCCGCAGAGAGCTATCCCGGAAGTGGGTGCAGATACCTGTACTGTACAGGTACCTGCACCCCCCCTCCCCCCTGAAAGGTGCCAATTGTGGCGCCGGAGGGGGGGAGGATTCCAATGAGCAGAAGGTCCACTTTAGGGTGGACCTCTGCTTTAAAGCATTCTATGCATTAAGATAGAAAAAACCTGTGTGCAGCTGTACCCCTAAGCCTCCCTAATACTTACCTGGGCTCCATCTCGATCCAGCGATGTTACACAAGAGACTCTGTCTGAGGCTCTGCCTCCTCATTGGTTGAGACAGCAGCAGGGCGGCATTGGCTCCCACTGCTGTCAATCAAGGTCAGTGAGGAGAGAGAGGGGGCAGGGCCTAGTCGCGGCCCAGTGTCTGATTGGACACACAGAGCAGGGTCTCCGCTCATGTGCCCCATAGCAAACCGCTTGCTGTGGGGTGGGGCGGGAGGGGCCAGCGAGGGACCGGGGAAGAGGAAGATCTGGGCTGCTCTGTGCAAAACTACCTCACAAAGCAGGTAAGTATAATGGGTCTGTTATTTTTAAACAAAAAATAAAAAAAAATAGACTTTAATACTGTAACTTTAAAGCTGAACTCCAGGCAAAATGTGTGTGTTTTTTTTTTTTTTGCCCCATGCGGTGGGCTGTATTTTGCACTGCACAGGTTAACTGCTTGTTTTATTCTAGAGGAGAGGACAGTGGAGATGTACTTGCCTGATCCGTCGATCCTCCCCTCACAAGATTGGTCTGGCGCCACCCCACGACGCTCCAGCGGTCTTGAAAATGGACTGTTCCAGATGTCAGCACACTCAGAGCATGCTCCATAGACAGGAACAGTTCACTGCTGGAATGTGGGGC
Organism: Lithobates pipiens; assembly: GCA_037367395.1. Taxonomy (NCBI): domain Eukaryota; kingdom Metazoa; phylum Chordata; class Amphibia; order Anura; family Ranidae; genus Lithobates; species Lithobates pipiens. The sequence continues at coordinate 93,696 of JAZDVW010002555.1, forward strand.
AGCGCAGTTTTCCATAGGATCAGTGGATCAGGTGAGTATAAACTTCATGCTCTCCCCTACAAAAAAACAAACAAACAGTTGACCCATGCAATGCAGGAACAGCCCCACTGCATGGAGAGAAAAAAAATGGTCTGGAGTTGGGCTTTAACATGGCATTTTTATTAAAGGTTACCCATGGGAATTAATTTGTGTTACCATGATTCATAGTTTCATAGTTAGTAAGGTTGAACAAAGACACCAGTCCATCCAGTTCAACCTGAGTGTCTACAATTGTCCCTATCCCTGTACATTACACACTCACATTGGTCCCTACCCTCAGGGAGCCCACAATCCACAGTCCCCATTCATACTAGGGCCAATTTTGGACAGAAGCCAATTAACCTACCTGCATGTCTTTGGTTTACAGATTCATAAAAACTGTGATTACATTGTTTATCATCATTTTAATCAAGCTGGAACATCTATGCAAGTTTTTCTTTCAAAAAGAAAAAGGTTACAATAAGTTTCAGGGTGCATAGATCAGAATATTTCTTGCAGTTGGCTTTTTTTCGTAGTTTTACCTTCTCACATATCATTACATGCATTCCTTTCTTATGAGAGAGGGAGGGGGGGCATTTTCTCACAAAGAAAAGCTGTGGCACTAATAGCATCAGCATACGCACACGCCATTAGCTCTCAGCTCCTGATTCTGAAGGATCTTATGAATGCAGCCAGAACACTGATAATGTAATAAAAGTGCCCAGAAGAGTGTACATTGGAGTACGGCTTTTCTTTCATCTACTTACTGTACTTCTCTTAGGGTCAGTTCACGCCACAATTACTGCATTCCGGATGTTTCTATTGGACCAGCTGATGCCGCCCGATATTTGGCCCATGTGTACGGTCCTTAATTCACATTCCTATGATGAGACAACCAGCCATAGTACTTGATCTGTCCTCCTTCTCTGAACGCTCATTGAATATTTTTTAAACATCAAAACACCCTTTAGGTCTAGTTTTTTGGTCTGTCACCCTTTGTCCACAGTACCCATTTATCTAGGGGCTTAGTAAAGCTGAAAAAATACCTAGTTCGTATTTTCTCAAGCCCTGCTATTGCGTTGGGCATTTTCAGTCTCCTACCCTTCATTCCCTTCATTCCCTTAATGCCCATAATGGCTGGCCATTCTTCTCTTTTTTTTTTTTTTTTTTTTTTACTATACCCTCTTGCCCTTAAACATGTATTGTAACAGAGGTGTTTCATATAACTTTTTAACCACACTATTCTTATTCTCTCTTTTTTTTCTTTTTTCTTTTTTTTTCTTGTAGTGTTCCAATGGACAGTAGATAGAGAAAACCTAACCTATAAATCTCACCAGATCACACAAAAAGTAGTTTGTGGACTGCTTTTGAAAAACGCACCAAACTATATGGTGCTGCGTTAAAATGCAATCTGGTGCCCGCAAACGCCTTGAGTTTGGGGTGCCATTAATCGAGTTATTTTGCTAACCAGCCCCTTGCTATTATGCTGTCGGAAAGCAGGGAGGAGAAGACCAGCTCTTCTGGTCCTTCTTTGATTCTTCAGTTTTTAAAAAGAAACCATAGGCAGTTGGCTAAATGAGTAAATACATTTTGTTACTGAGGAAAATTTCTTATGAATAAAGCAAGGAGTTACCTGGTATTTGTTTTAGTTTACTATATAACCTCTATTCCAGTAACACTCCAAAGCAGCAAAAGTAACCTCCTTGGCTTCCCAAACAGACTTTTAATTCATTAGCGTTTTACCCCTTCTGTTCTTCTTTTGATTGCAAAGGAAACTATTTTCCCAGACTCTTAAGATCTCAATTGTGTGATTAATTTACAAGTAGAGCAAAAGTCTGATCTCATTACTGGATTCTTTGATCAGATTTGGGTTTTTAAGTTCTCAAGTGTTTCTTCTTCAGGCTGTCTGCATTTCTATTGCCTTCTTGTCCCTGGTAATTCCTTTATTCAGTTATCTGTGCTGCTAGCA